>JAGDYQ010000026.1:8459827-8521153 GCA_021962125.1 Bulinus truncatus
GGTGACACTTCGTTCAGTTACGTATTGCTTGTGGATGTACAGCCGTGATATAGAACAAAGGTGAATGTACAGCCGTGATATAGAAACAGTGGGGTGTGGTAGGTGTGGATGTACAGCCTTGATATATGACGTAATGGATGTACAGCCGTGATATAGGACATTGGGGGTGGTAGGTGTGGATGTACAGCCGTGATATAGGACATTGGGGGGGTGGTAGGTATGGATGTACAGCCGCGATATAGGACATTGGGGTGTGGTATATGTGGATGTACAGCCGTGATATAGGACATGTGGATGAACAGCCGTGATATATGACATTGGGGGGTGGTAGGTGTGGATGTACAGCCGTGATATAGGACATTGGGAGGTGGTAGTCGTGGATGTACAGCCGTGATATAGGACATTGGGGGTGGTAGGTGTGGATGTACAGCCGTGTTATAGGACATTGGGGTGTGGTATATGTGGATGTACAGCCGTGATATAGGACATGTGGATGTACAGCCGTGATATAAGACATTGGGGTGTGGTAGGTGTGGATGTACAGCCGTGATATAAGACATTGGGGTGTGATAGGTGTGGATGTACAGCCGTAATATATGACATTGTGGTGTGATAGGTGTGGATGTACAGCCGTGATATAAGACATTGGGGTGTGGTAGGTGTGGATGTACAGCCGTGATATAAGACATTGGGGTGTGGTAGGTGTGGATGTACAGCCGTAATATATGACATTGGGGTGTGATAGGTGTGGATGTACAGCCGTGATATAGGACATGTAGATGTACAGCCGTGATATAAGACATTGGGGTGTGGCAGGTGTGGATGTACAGCCGTGATATAGGACACGTGGATGTACAGCCGTGATATAAGACATTGGGGTGTGGTAGGTGTGGATGTACAGCCGTGATATAAGACATTGGGGTGTGGTAGGTGTGGATGTACAGCCGTGATATAGGACATTAGGGTGTGGTAGGTGCGGATATACAGCCGTGATATATGACATTAGGGTGTGGTAGGTGTGGATATACAGCGTGATATAGGAGATTGATGTGTGGTTGGTGTGGATGTACAGCTGTGATATAGGACATGTGGATATTCACCCGTGATGTAGGACATTGGTGTGTGGTAGGTTTGGATGTACAGCCGCTTTTGTTACAACGTTTCTCTTAACTTCGCTTCTTGTCTGTTTGATTGTGTGTGTGTTTATCCGCGGAATTTCGCAATCCAATTTTAGACCACTTTCCGATAAGCTAAAGCTCTGATACTTTCAATATAACTCAGAACTCGATGACAATGCAATATTATTAATATTTCATTATGATTTGATGAGTTTCTTAATAAATAAAATTAAATATGTATGGCGAATAGGTCACATCCTTGTCTATATCAAGGGAAATTATTGATGCTAAATATAGTACACAGTAACGGAATTTGGCACAAATTTTAAACCACTTTCCGAAAAACTATAGCTCTGATACTTTCAATATAGCTCAGAACCCGATGACAATGCAATATTCTTACTATTTCATTATGATTTTGTTCTGAATATTGTGTAGTGTTTGTTGATGCTGGAAGTATTGCAGAGTGATTGTTGATGCTATAAATATTGTGTAGTGATTGTTGATGTATAAAGCATCCTTGATAGTTGTTTTTTCGATGATATATTCAGAATTTATTTTATTTGAATATCATGTTTCAGAAATATTTTTATTTGTATATTAGATCTCAAGATAGACATTGTATTTCAGTGATATATTTTCGGAAATGTTATATCGCTTTGTTAAAAAAAATTTGAAAGTAAAATCTAATATAATTATAGTGGAACATCTTATAACATTTACCAATAGTGAAACATCGTATAGCATTTGCCAATAATGAAACATCTTATAACATTTACCAATAGTGAAACATCGTATAGCATTTGCCAATAATGAAACATCTTATAACATTTACCTATAGTGAAACATCTTATAACATTCACCAATAGGGAAACATAACATTTACCAATAGGGAAACATAACATTTACCAATAGGGAAACATAACATTCACCAATAGGGAAACATAACATTCACCAATAGTGAAACATCTTCTAACATTTACCAATAGGGAAACATACCATTTAGCAATAGGGAAACATAACATTTACCAATAGGGAAACATCTTATAACATTTACCAATAGGGAAACATAACATTTACCAATAGGGAAACATCTTATAACATTTACCAATAGGGAAACATAACATTTACCAATAGGGAAACATCTTATAACATTTACCAATAGGGAAACATCTTATAACATTTACCAATAGGGAAACATAACATTTACCAATAGGGAAACATCTTATAACATTTACCAATAGGGAAACATCTTATAACATTTACCAATAGGGAAACATCTTATAACATTTACCAATAGGGAAACATCTTATAACATTTACCAATAGGGAAACATAACATTTACCAATAGGGAAACATAACATTTACCAATAGGGAAACATAACATTTACCAAAAGAAGTCCAACATAACCCTCGGCACCTACGACTCCAACCGACTTTTATCTGCTCCTGTCTATTACATATTTATTTTTACAAAATGGCGTGATGACAACGTTGGTAGAACACGAATTTTCATATTTGCGAATCTTCTACTCGGTTCATTTCAATTAAAAATTTGACTAAGTTGGTCACTTACGGCTGCCCAAAACACCGATCGTTGGGACTTTTTTGTCTGGAAGTTTTGTTTTTGTTTTTCAACTAGGACCCCAAAGATATCTTTTTCAGTAACTTTAAAACGGCTCCACTTCTGAGTATTTAGTACATTAATTAGAAACCATTAGATTCATAGGAACCGATTCTTTTGTGATTTTGGTTCCGTTGTTCAACAAGTTCGGGCAGTTCCAGGACTAGTTCTTACGTTCAGAACAATAGTATGCTCCATAAAACATTGAACAATGGCTCTGCCTTGCTTTGATGTTGGTAAAACTTTGTGCACTGAAAATCCTGTTACTGAAGTGGGGTAAATAGAGGTTTGAACCGTTTGTGATGTTACAAGCTGATTTAGCTGAACGTGATAGTTGAATAAATAGATTTCATTGTGTGTTAACGTGAAGGCATGGTCAAATACACAAATAATAGGTAAAGAGCTAAATTTTGCTATAGTTCCTTTTGATTATTTGGCTGAATAGTAAATTATAGACTTTTATTTTGCTACAGTTTATTAAAATTATTTTGCTGCACAGTTTATTATTATTTTGTGAGATAAAATTTAATATAATTACTTTTTTAAAACTTCTCAACAAATGTAATATATTTAAAACCATTGTTTCTGTTCTACCTTTCTTTGTGTCTTTGTCTGCCATATATACCCCCTCTCTCTTTCTCTCTCCACTCCATCTCTCTCTCACTCTCTAATGTATATATATATATTCCTTAATTTATTTATTTATATATACATTAATCAAACATAAACTATGATGCTTGTACTGTTTTCCTCAGTACTTTGGATGTCCCCAGTGGTCAATTGTCAAACTGGAGTCCTACGTCCAACTCGGGTATGCGTTTGTTTAAAAAAGGTAAGAAAACTGTCCATCGCGCCACGCTGTGAATAGTTGCATTTACATTTCCAGTACATGTCAATGTGGTTGTACGACTTACATTCAATCAGTTGTTGTTTTTTTTTCTTCGTTACTTCTACACTAAATATCTTGTTAAACTGACCCTGTTGCGGCTCTTTGAACTATGACTTACTTTATACATACATTAAACTACGGAATGCGGCTTTAATTGACGTCGGCTTTGATGTATTCAGATGTAGTTTTGAAAGTAATCTATGTACAACAACATGCAGGCCCGTAGCCAGAGGGGGGCTAGGGGGGTGAGCCCCCCCCGTGCATGACCTGAGCCCCCCCCCCCGTGCATGATTTGAGTTTTTTGACAAAATTTTAATAATAACGGCTATAAAACATCAATCATTTTGTTTAATAAATCAATAATAATAAAAACTTAAAAGTTTATATTTTGGCAATCATTCAGGCTATTTATATATACTTACATATATAGCTTATCTAATTTTTGGGCATAAAAGATTGAATCTTATTGAAGTTCACTTCTGGGTATTTTGGGCACCATTGGCATTTGGTGCTTCAACAGCCGTGTGTGAAAGCAGTTTCTCAACCCTCACATGAATGCTCACCCCATATCGCAGATCAATGTTACAAAAGCGTCTAAGCAATCTTGTACTGCTTGCATTTGAAAAAGATTTAACAGACAATCTGAATGCTGAAGCATTGTTAGGTAAATTCAGTGCTAACCCAGGCCCATTAGCCAGGTCAAAGTAAGCAGGGAGGCACCAATACCCAGCAAGGGGGCACCTTTACTTTTTCTTTATTTTTTCCTCTTTTTCTTCTTTTTTAAGTGGGGGGGCACTCCACACCTAGCGGGGGCACTGCAACCCAGTGCCCCCCTTGGCTACGGGGCTGGCTAAACCACGAAGTTTGCACATTTGAAACGTATAATAATATAAGTTCGCAACCAGTGCCGACGAGTGGGGGGGCAGGGGGGGCAATGCCCAGGGGCCCGGCGAGTTTTAGGGACCCGGACTGAGCTGGCCAATCAACTTTTTAAAATATTAATATCAGCCCAGGGGCCCGAAATTTATGTCGATGGGCCTGTTCGCAACCTTGTAATAGTTTTATATATTGATATCTTCTGAGGACAACTTGCAACTTAAATAAGTTAATAAAATAACATTGACTTCTGACATCATTTTTATACATATGTATAATAAAATAATAAAGTACAAACTCCGTGATTTCTGAGTGATGCTATTTAATTTGCAAATTTACTTTTTAGCAGAATTAATTTTATTTTAAATTGAATAATTGCGACTGTTGTTGTTGATAGATCTGTTCTTTGTTTTCAATATTTTATAAGAAATATCACACAAATAGCTAAGCTTTATTCATGCATCTTTGTCGTTCTTCCCGGGTTGTACGTTAAACAAACAGTATAATAATATAAATCAGGTATCTATTATGTAACAATTGTGTAGCAGAAATATTGGTCAATATATTTATAACAGGAATCAGAAATTGTTCAGCCTCAATAAATTTGTATCATTAAAACTCTTTACTATTTAAATTATTGTTAACAAAACTGCAACATGCCATGCATTATTGAAACGTAGTTAAAATTATATATTTCTAATTAATAGCTAAACAATCGGTACTAAAATGCACCATTCCAGACATGGAACTGCAAAAAATTTCTTGGGGAGGGGACTAAGACCAATTTTCAACATTGAAAACAGTTTTGAACCCCCCCCCCCGGGGTCAATGTTTTGCCCCCCCCCCGAAAAAAAATGTCTTCGCCCCCCCCCGAAAATGTCTTCGGCCCCCCCAATCCAATATTCCTGGCTACGGGCCTGACAACATATCAGACCACCTTCCTCCAGTAATCTATGTATAACAACATATCAGACCACCTTCCTCCAGTAATCTATGTACAACAACAACATATCAGACCACCTTCCTCCAGTAATCTATGTACAACAACAACATATCAGACCACCTTCCTCCAGTAATCTATGTACAACAACAACATATCAGACCACCTTCCTCCAGTAATCTATGTACAACAACAACATATCAGACCACCTTCCTCCAGTAATCTATGTACAACAACAACATATCAGACCACCTTCCTCCAGTAATCTATGTACAACAACAACATATCAGACCACCTTCCTCCAGTAATCTATGTACAACAACAACATATCAGACCACCTTCCTCCAGTAATCTATGTACAACAACAACATATCAGACCACCTTCCTCCAGTAATCTATGTACAACAACAACATATCAGACCACCTTCCTCCAGTAATCTATATTACAACAACAACATATCAGACCACCTTCCTCCAGTAATCTATGTACAACAACAACATATCAGACCACCTTCCTCCAGTAATCTATGTACAACAACAACATATCAGACCACCTTCCTCCAGTAATCTATGTACAACAACAACATATCAGACCACCTTCCTCCAGTAATCTATGTACAACAACAACATATCAGACCACCTTCCTCCAGTAATCTATGTACAACAACAACATATCAGACCACCTTCCTCCAGTAATCTATGTACAACAACAACATATCAGACCACCTTCCTCCAGTAATCTATGTACAACAACAACATATCAGACCACCTTCCTCCAGTAATCTATGTACAACAACAACATATCAGACCACCTTCCTCCAGTAATCTATGTACAACAACAACATATCAGACCACCTTCCTCCAGTAATCTATGTACAACAACAACATATCAGACCACCTTCCTCCAGTAATCTATGTACAACAACAACATATCAGACCACCTTCCTCCAGTAATCTATGTACAACAACAACATATCAGACCACCTTCCTCCAGTAATCTATGTACAACAACAACATATCAGACCACCTTCCTCCAGTAATCTATGTACAACAACAACATATCAGACCACTCATATCAGACCACCTTCCTACAAATAACAACATATCAGACCACCTTCCTCCAGTAATCTATGTACAACAACAACATATCAGACCACCTTCCTCCAGTAATCTATGTACAACAACAACATATCAGACCACCTTCCTCCAGTAATCTATGTACAACAACAACATATCAGACCACCTTCCTCCAGTAATCTATGTACAACAACAACATATCAGACCACCTTCCTCCAGTAATCTATGTACAACAACAACATATCAGACCACCTTCCTCCAGTAATCTATGTACAACAACAACATATCAGACCACCTTCCTCCAGTAATCTATGTACAACAACAACATATCAGACCACCTTCCTCCAGTAATCTATGTACAACAACAACATATCAGACCACCTTCCTCCAGTAATCTATGTACAACAACAACATATCAGACCACCTTCCTCCAGTAATCTATGTACAACAACAACATATCAGACCACCTTCCTCCAGTAATCTATGTACAACAACAACATATCAGACCACCTTCCTCCAGTAATCTATGTACAACAACAACATATCAGACCACCTTCCTCCAGTAATCTATGTACAACAACAACATATCAGACCACCTTCCTCCAGTAATCTATGTACAACAACAACATATCAGACCACCTTCCTCCAGTAATCTATGTACAACAACAACATATCAGACCACCTTCCTCCAGTAATCTATGTACAACAACAACATATCAGACCACCTTCCTCCAGTAATCTATGTACAACAACATGTCAGGCCACTTACTCCAGTAAGCTGTTGTCGTTTCCTTAGTTATTTATGCAATTATCAATATCATCTTGATCTCGACATTTGATCGCATGGTTTTCTCTTTGATCAACAACAATAATTATAACTCATTTGTTTCCTCATGACCACCTTGAATGAAAGCATAAGACTTTTCAAAAAATAATCAATGACGACATTAAGCAAGAAATAACAATTTTAGTCATTCAGATTATTTTAGCCTAACTAAGATTCGATGCATGCACATCTGCGACACGTTACAATGTATAATTGTTTGAACGAAGTAACTACGGTAACATCAAGCGCCATTCTATTAGGGTTAGCGGGAGTACTCATTTTTTTTTCGGGTACCGGCAATTATATTAGGATTAGGAAAATGGTTAGGGTTAGGGATAGGGGTAGAGTTAGGGATAGGGTTAGGGTGTGAAGCAATATCTATTGATGTCACCCGGAAAAAAAAATACGAACTCCGTCTTGATGTTACGATAGCCGCTGCGTTGTTCGAAGGAATATCGGATGTCGCGTTTGGCAGAATTTTTTTTATTTTTTAGAAAGTCAGCAGTAAAAAAAAAAGAATGTAGTAATTATGAATGAAACTTGCATACACACATTTTTTTTGACAACTATGTGTGTGCACCCCGTGTATCAACCAACACCGTCTTATCAGAATTGGACGATTCCGTTATTTCTTGAGACTCTTTCTCGTTTATGGAAGTTTTTTTGCTAACCCCGGGTATAGTCTGGGCCGGGGTGGGGGGGGGGGGTTGTAGCCCAGCGACTAGTCACTCGCGGTCGTGATCTTTACATTCTGTGCGTGTGTGGTTTTTTTTTTCGATAAGACACTTTCACACGAATATCTAATGAAGGAACTGAATGCTAAAATATTTTCATTGCCAAAAAGGAAGGGATGGGGGGGGGGGGGGTAAAAACCAAACATGTGACTCTCCCCTACCCGACTTCAGTGGGTAAGAGTTTATTGTGTCTATATCAAAAGAAAAACTTGGGTATTAAATCTTCTTTCAATTTTATTGTGAACTCATTTACGTGTGAAATTTAAAGCGAGAAATAAAATATTCTGTAAATGGAGTTAAATAAATGCATTAGCATTATAAAAGTATCATCTAAACTTATGCATTCAAAGGCATTTGTTGATGAAATGTGACCTAACCCTCGAAAATGCACGAAATATGAATGTGCTTAAGGAAATCATTTTAGTGACAAAAAGTAGCCAAATTGTAGCCATTGTTTGTGTTACGTCCATATTTTTAATATATAGCAGGCTCGCCAAATATGTAACGTAGTTATGCTCAAATATGTAACGTTGTGAATCAAATATGTTAATTTAGATATCTATCTTTCAAGCTGGACTAATGTTCCTATATGACTTTACACAGCCACAACATATATATGTATACTAATATATCAATGCCAAGGCTTGGTATATGAACACAACAGATCTAAACTTTAATGGTTTCTAAAACGCTGATGCATATGTATAAAATATATAATATAAGTCCTTGTCTAGTTATGTCTTTACGTCTACTACTACACTACAATCTACAACTACTAATCAGGGCTGTCTACACTGAACTCTAACTACCTACACTACTCTAACTACGTCTCACTCGTATGACTGTCAGCACCGTACTAAATAAAGAAGTCCAAGGTCACTAGCATCCTGTCAAAACATCAGGTCAAGCTACGGTCAGGGAGGGGGGCGTGGCACACGATACTACAAAATATTGTAACTGCTGTGACCTCGACCCAGTGGTGAACCTGGAATGTGTAGAATGACCGTTAGGATGGGGCGTTAGTACACGGGAGGGGTGGGGTTAATTCTATACATAATCTACACGTCACAGTTTGATACAGACAGACGTGAACATGATTTGTTGAAATTGTAGTCATTGTTTGATAGGACATACCTGAACATGATTTGTAGAAATTGTAGTCATTGTTTGATACAGACATAGGTGAACATGATTTGTAGAAATTGTAGCCATTGTTTGATACAGACATATTGAACATGATTTGTAGAAATTGTTGTCATTGATACAGACATACTGAACATGATTTGTAGAAATAGTAGTCATTGTTTGATACAGATATATTGAACATGATTTGTAGAAATTGTAGTCATTGTTTGATACAGACACACGTGAACATGATTTGTAGAAATTGTAGTCATTGTTTGATACAGACATACGTGAACATGATTTGCATAAATTGTAGTCATTGTTTGATACAGACACACGTGAACATGATTTGTAGAAATTGTAGTCATTGTTTGATACAGACACACGTGAACACGATTTGTAGAAATTGTAGCCATTGTTTGATACAGACATACCTGAACATGATTGCATATATTGTTTGTCCTGGTTTCCCCTCATTTCATTGTTTCTCGCAATGTTTTTAGACATGCGCAACGCGAACCCCCGGCAAACTATTCGCGTACACCCTAGGGCAGTGGTTTGCAAACTTATCAGCCAAAGAGCCAAATATGAACATATCAACAATTAAAAAAGAAATTGGGAGCCAAATCTGCTTTTATTACACTAAATAAGTAGTACACTAAATAAGTTGTATACTAAATAAAACTAAATTGCAGAGCCGCACTTAAGGAGCCAAAGAGCCACATGCGGCTCCGGAGCCGCACTTTGCCGACCACTGCCCTAGGGCACTGGTGGCGAACCAATAAGCACGCGTGCCACATAGATGGATGAAAATTCGGTGCAGTTGTATCAATCAATTAGAGGACTGTTTTTCATGCAGTGGCGTACCTGGGGGGGGCGGTGGGTGCGGTCCGCACCGGGCGGCACTTTTTATTACTTTTTAGGGGGGGCGGCAAAAATGTATAGATTAAATTGAAATACCTAAATGAGAGGGCGGCAAAATCGTCTTCCGCCCTGGGCGGCCGATACCCACGCTACGCCGCTGTTTTCATGTAATGGTATTTTAATAGTGCCATCACAACAAATTTGTAAACAAAATTAAAAAAAAACGGAGTTATCTTTAGGAGTTGAAAAAAAATTATAAATTTTTATTTTAAATTACTTCAGCCGTATAAAATAATACAGGTAGTAAAGAGGTATATTAATAACATTCAAAATTGCTGCTGTTTAACGTGAGAACATGAAATTTTTTTTTAAATAATAAAGTTTTTGTAAAATGCACATAGTTTATGTGCTTCAGGCTTCAAATAACTAATGGGAAATTACCAAAACCCCCTTCACCCCCACTTCCTTTCCGCTTCATAAATTTATTTAAATATACAAAACCATTGAGATTTTTTTTCTTTTGTTATTAGGAGTTTGTATGCTAGAGAAAACTAATACAAGAGTGTTTTGAATAAGTTTGTTTTATTGTCTTGCAGTGCAGCTAACAAAAGACAGATCTTGGGAGGAAAAAAAATATATTCTCATTTTAAAACACGACAATAAAATCTGGCCACGATATTGATAAACCAACAATCTTTTTCTGAATTGGACCAACAATCTTTTTTCTGAATTGGACCAACAATCTTTTTTTCTGAATAGGACCAACAATCTTTTTTTCTGAATTGGACCAACAATCTTTTTTTCTGAATTGGACCAACAATCTTTTTTTCTGAATTAGACCAACAATCTTTTTTTCTGAGGTGGTCTCTGCAATCAATAAAATTTAACCTCGAATATGCGGAGTATGGATTAAATAAATGTATAAAAGAACTATTATATCATACAAATATGTATATAAACATCAATAAATAAAATATCAATAAATACAATATCAATAAATACAATATCAATAAATAAAATTTCAATAAATAAAATTTCAATAAATAAAATATCAATAAATAAAATTTCAATAAATAAAATATAAAATATCAATGAACAAAATATCAATAAATAAAATATTAATAAATAAAATATCAATAAATAAAATTCCAATAAATAAAATATCAATAAATACAATATCAATAAATACAATATCAATAATTAAAATATCAATAAATAAAATTTCAATAAATAAAATATTAATAAATAAAATATAAATAAATAAAATTTCAATAAATAAATATCTATAAATAAAAAATAATCTTGGATGCCTATCCTGACATGGAGATTATAAAATTATTTACTAATTTATTGCTTCTTATCTACTAATGTAAAGACATAATTTGTTAGATGCATAGACAGACGGACGGACGGATGTATGGAGGGGTGTCGAATATTATAGTAAGACTAGCTGTACCCTGCAAAACCTTTGCATAGAATTATATCCCCTTAGGCTTGATCGGTAGGCTAGGTTATTTTTGGTTTCGGGCAGATCCGATTTTTTTCATGGTTGTATTTTAAACTGGAATACTGTTGTATTAATTCTTTACTTTCGATTTAACGCACACTGGAAATGAGTATTATTATATATGATTCCTAAAAGTAATGTTACAATTGTTTTAAATATCTTTTTGTGGTAACTTAGAAATTCAGTGGCCTAAATGTCATTAAAAAATAAAGATGTTGTTTTTGTTCATTTTCATGTCGTCAAAAATATTTTTTTTTATTCATATCCAATTCTCAAATAATTCTGATTAAATAATTGACTATCAGGCCACTGTCTGCCCCGCCCATTGTATTATTTTTTTTTCAATACTGAAACCAGCTGTTATTTAGATTGTACAACAACTCTGTACACGCAGGTACTATATGACTGTCACATAAGTTCGGTTGTACAACTCAGTCCACGCTGGTACTTTATAACTGTCACGCATGTTCGGTTGTACAACTCAGTACACGCTGGTATTTTATGAATGTCACATATATTCGGTTGTAGACGTTTTAAAACTTAATCACCGTACAGAATCCCAAAAATAAAATAAAAGATAAAAAAAATTATTTAACTCATTGCCTAACGATTTAATGCCAACCAATGAAAGTGTTTGTTGCATTTGATGGTACTAGGGCTGGGGAGCCGGATCTGGTGTCGGCACTTTTTTCCCGATGTCGGTGTTGGCATCATTACTCTGTCCGGTGTCGGTGTCATTACTCTGTCCGGCGTCGGTGTCATTACTCTGTCCGGTGTCGGTATCATTACTCTGTCCGGTGTTGGTGTCGGCGTTTGTACTTTGCCCGGTGTCGGTGTCGGCGCCAGTACTTTATTCGGAGTCTTTGTCGGCGCAATAACCTGCCCATATAACGTGATGTAAAAAATACTACAACTTTGATTAAATAATTCAGAACAACGTCAGACAGTTCTTAGGCAATCTTTAATTTAAATTGTTCATCAAGTTCTTTTTTTTTTCTGTTTAAATAAATACTTGGTAAATCTGTTTATCAGCGAATGTATTATTTTCCAAAACGAGATTCTCTACAGTACAGCGACTTTTCAAAATTAACAGAAATGTGACTGAGAGCAGGAAGGCTCCTGGCTATGTTCACTCTGTTATTCAATGAAACATTATGTATCATAAGAAATGTTCAGTTTGCATCTCTCTATTTTCATTGACAATAAACAAATATACAGCACTATAGTACAGGGGTGGGCAAACTACGGCCCCCAGTCCGCATGCGTCCTCTATTCGTATATTGTGCGGCCCGTATGCATGTATATGTTCTTATTTTAAAATTCAATGTGCATGTTTAATAAAGCGTGAATGTGAAATAAAATGACAAATAAAGGGTTAATATCTTTAATTCATTTTTTCATAGGTTTTAAATAGTAATTGAAGTAGACAATATATATATATATATATATATATATATATATATATATATATATATATATATATATATGCGGCCCGCCAATACCAATCAACTTTTCAATATGGCCCTCAGTAGAAAAGGTTTGCCCACCTCTGCTATAGCACAATATATTTAAACATGCATAAGTATATATTTTTGTTAAAAGTATACATTAAATATCTAAAAGAAATAGCTAAAAAAAAGACTATAAATATGCAATTATACGTGCATCTATATATAATATGAGAAATTGTCAAGGAAAATAAACCATTTCCCATTACCCCCCCCCCCCCACCCCACCAGCCGGTGTAGGTGGCGGTTAGAAAACCGACACAGGTGTCGGCGGATGATAGAATACAGATTGTTAGGGGAAGTGGAGAAAGACCTTAACGCCATAGGAGTGAGTTAGTGTAGGAAAAAGACCATGGACTGGGAAACGTTGAGAAGAGTATTATGGCAGGCCAAGGTCCTAAATGAGCTGTAGAGCCAAAGGAATAAGAATATTTGTGTGTATGTGTGTGTGTACTTGTTTGCATCGTCGCCCGTAATATTCTAGAACCTTAACAAACTATAGCAATGGGGTCTCTTTCCTTTCACCCCCCCCCCACACACACACCAATTTTTAGGGGGGGGGGACAAAAATAAACTTCGAAAGCGACGGGACCCCCACTGACTAGTGGTGTTCGGTTTACCTCCCTTCACGAAGACAGGCAGAGAGAGAGTCAGAAAGAGAAAGATACTTTTATCTTGGTTCGATAAATCCGGGCTGTACACTTTTATCTGTCAATCAATGTCGCGTGGTTTAACTGTATTGGGAGATGATGTATTGATTATTGAGCTCATATATTTCATCCTAGACTAAATCATTGTTTGTTCATCCCAAGCACAATAAAGTAATTAAAAAAATACAACCAATAAAAAAACAACAAATATTGATTTCAACTATGCGTATATATTAATTGCTATAGATAAAAAAAAGAAGGTTCTGTTGTTCTTTGAAAACCATTGACACACTTACGTTTAACTTACATGTTGGTCTATGTTGGCTAGAAAGATAGTTCAAAACAAAAGACAACAAGACCTGATGCTGTTGACATTTACCGCACAAGTAATTGAGTGGAGCCAATACATTGAAAGCAAACATGTTCAATTGATGCCAAGGTGTTCATCGCAAACATCTTTGCTTGAGCTCAAATACATCTAATACGCAAGTAATTGAAAGAAAACCAGGACATTTACCGTAAGTAAAATGCATTTACTTGCACATAATGACGTGAAAAACAAGATATGTAGCTCCCGCGTGATTGTGTGAAACCAAGACATGTAGCGCCCACGTGATTGTGACACCAAGAGAATTAGCTCCCAAGTGATTGTGTGACACCAAGACAATTAACGCCCACGTGATTGTGACACCAAGAGAATTAGCTCCCACGTGATTGTGTGACACCAAGACAATTAACGCCCACGTGATTGTGACACCAAGAGAATTAGCTCCCACGTGATTGTGTGAAACCAAGACAATTAACGCCCACGTGATTGTGACACCAAGAGAATTAGCTCCCACGTGATTGTGTGACACCAAGACAATTAACGCCCACGTGATTGTGACACCAAGAGAATTAGCTCCCACGTGATTGTGTGACACCAAGACAATTAACGCCCACGTGATTGTGACACCAAGAGAATTAGCTCCCACGTGATTGTGTGACACCAAGATATTTAGCGCCCATGTGATTACTTGAAGCTTATATATTTACAGCAAACGTGATGACGTGAAGCCTAGACATTTACCGCATCCAAGTAGTGGTGATATTCAAAACAACCGATTCTACACTTGTAAAAGCGGTTTGTCAAACTTCAACTACCGGCTGAATTATATACCAGTGACCGCAGTGAATGTAGTGAAGGGTCTTAGGTTCCATTCCCAGTGAGGCCGTTTACCTGTGTCCCTCGTCAGTCGTTTCCGGTGCAACCCTCTGCTGTTGCAAATCTGAATTCCCATTGGTGTTTAGTCGGGGTCTGGGTGGGATCCATAGATTTAACCTTCCGTACTTACAGAGACACCACGGAGCTATTGGAATATTTTGAGAATCGCTTCTTACGTCATTATTAAAAAAAAAACATGGAAACAACAGCTCTGTGTTTTGAATTCAAGTTAGGTAACAGGATGTGCATGCAATAACTTTTTTTTTAATACCTGATTCTATCAATATTCTTGTGCTAGTGGTAAAATATTAAAAGGATTAATGGCTGGGCCTGTGAGATCAGATACAAGCTTGATATATTACTGAATGTCAATGGAGTATGTCGCAGTGAGTCTGAATGAATCCACATAATCAGACTTGATCACAGATATGGACTATATTTGTAATAGACGTTTCATCGTGGTGGTTCATTCTTTCACTCACGTTCTGTGATACTTGGAGTCGGTTATTTTTTTTTTCATGTTAACATGACAGGTAAAGACAGGGGGTGGGTGGGGTGGGGATACATTTTATTTTAGATGAAGTATATTCTTCTAAAGTTAACATCAGTGTTTATAGAGTGTATTGGTATTTTACGTTATGAAAAGGTAGCTCTAAATAAGGACAAAATGTAATTCACCCTGAAACAAAAACGAAAAAAAAAACTGTTGTGAATTAAAACAATGTGATGCTATTAATGACTGAATTTTATGTCATTTCTATGATGCATTTGAAAGAAATTCAGAAACAACATCATTAATGTACCCTGCACCTACCTAATAAATGTACCCTGCACCTACTTATTATAATGTACCCTGCACCTACCTATTATAAATGTACCCTGCACCTACCTATTATAAATTACACTGCACCTACCTATTATAAATGTACTCTGCACCTACCTATTATAAATGTACACTGCACCTACCTAATAAATGTACTCTGCACCTACCTTTTATAAATGTACTCTGCACCTACCTATTATAAATGTACCCTGCACCTACCTATTATAAATGTACACTGCACCTACCTATTATAAATGTACTCTGCACCTACCTATTATAAATGTACACTGCACCTACCTAATAAATGTACTCTGCACCTACCTTTTATAAATGTACTCTGCACCTACCTAATAAATGTACCCTGCACCTAACTATTATAAATGTACTCTGCACCTACCTATTATAAATGTAATCTGCACCTACCTTTTATAGATGTACCGTGCACCTACCTAATAAATGTACTCTGCACCTATCTTTTATAAATGTACTCTGCACCTACCTATTATAAATGTACTCTGCACCTATCTTTTATAAATGTACTCTGCACCTATCTTTTATAAATGTACCCTGCACCTACCTATTATAAATGTACCCTGCACCTACCTATTATAAATGTACCCTGCACCTACCTATTATAAATGTAAACGCACCTACCTAATAAATGTACTCTGCACCTACCTTTTATAAATGTACTCTGCACCTACCTATTATAAATGTACTCTGCACCTACCTTTTATAGATGTACCCTGCACCTACCTAATAAATGTACTCTGCACCTATCTTTTATAAATGTACTCTGCACCTACCTAATAAATGTACTCTGCACCTATCTTTTATAAATGAACTCTGCACCTACCTATTATAAATGTACTCTGCACCTACTTGTAAATGTACCCTGCACTACCTATTATAAATGTACCCTGCACCTACTTGTAAATGTACCCTGCACTACCTATTATAAATGTACCCTGCACCTACCTATTATAAATGTACCCTGCCCCTACCTATTATAAATGTACCCTGCACCTACTTATAAATGTACCCTGCACCTACCTATTATAAATGTTCACTGCACCTACGTATTATAAATGCACCCTGCACTTAACTAATAAATGTACCCTGCACCTACCTATTATAAATGTACCCTGCACCTACCTATTATAAATGTACCCTGCACCTACCTATTATAAATGTACCATGCACCTACCTATTATAAATGTACCCTGCACCTACCTATTATAAATGCACCCTGCACCTACCTAATAAATATACCCTGCACCTACCTATTATAAATGTACCCTGCACCTACTTATAAATGTACCCTGCACCTACCTATTATAAATGTACCCTGCACCTACGTATTATAAATGCACCCTGCACCTACCTAATAAATGTACCCTGCACCTACCTATTATAAATGTACCCTGCACCTACCTATTATAAATGTACCCTGCACCTACTTATTATAAATGTACCCTGCACCTACCTATTATAAATGTGCCCTGCACCTACCTAATAAATGTACTCTGCACCTACCTTTTATAAATGTACTCTGCACCTACCTAATAAATGTACCCTGCACCTAACTATTATAAATGTACTCTGCACCTACCTATTATAAATGTACCCTGCACCTACCTATTATAAATGTACCCTGCACCTACGTATTATAAATGCACCCTGCACCTACCTAATAAATGTACCCTGCACCTACCTATTATAAATGTACCCTGCACCTACCTATTATAAATGTACCCTGCACCTACTTATTATAAATGTACCCTAAACCTACCTATTATAAATGTGCCCTGCACCTACCTAATAAATGTACTCTGCACCTACCTTTTATAAATGTACTCTGCACCTACCTAATAAATGTACCCTGCACCTAACTATTATAAATGTACTCTGCACCTACCTATTATAAATGTACTCTGCACCTACCTTTTATAGATATACCCTGACCTACCTAATAAATGTACTCTGCACCTATCTTTTATAAATGTACTCTGCACCTACCTAATAAATGTACTCTGCACCTATCTTTTATAAATGAACTCTGCACCTACCTATTATAAATGTACTCTGCACCTACTTGTAAATGTACCCTGCACTACCTATTATAAATGTACCCAGCACCTACCTAATAAATGTACCCTGCACCTACCTATTATAAATGTACCCTGCACCTACCTATTATAAATGTACCCTGCACCTACGTATTATAAATGCACCCTGCACTTAACTAATAAATGTACCCTGCACCTACCTATTATAAATGTACCCTGCACCTACCTATTATAAATGTACCATGCACCTACCTATTATAAATGTACCCTGCACCTACCTATTATAAATGCACCCTGCACCTACCTAATAAATATACCCTGCACCTACCTATTATAAATGTACCCTGCACCTACTTATAAATGTACCCTGCACCTACCTATTATAAATGTACCCTGCACCTACGTATAATAAATGCACCCTGCACCTACCTAATAAATGTGCCCTGCACCTACCTAATAAATGTACTCTGCACCTACCTTTTATAAATGTACTCTGCACCTACCTAATAAATGTACCCTGCACCTAACTATTATAAATGTACTCTGCACCTACCTATTATAAATGTACTCTGCACCTATCTTTTATAAATGAACTCTGCACCTACCTATTATAAATGTACTCTGCACCTACTTGTAAATGTACCCTGCACTACCTATTATAAATGTACCCAGCACCTACCTAATAAATGTACCCTGCACCTACCTATTATAAATGTACCCTGCACCTACCTATTATAAATGTACCCTGCACCTACTTATAAATGTACCATGCACCTACCTATTATAAATGTACCCTGCACCTACGTATTATAAATGCACCCTGCACCTACCTAATAAATGTACCCTGCACCTACCTATTATAAATGTACCCTGCACCTACCTATTATAAATGTACCCTGCACCCACCTATTATAAATGTACCCTGCACCTACCTATTATAAATGTACCCTGCACCTACCTAATAAATGTATCCAGCACCTACCTAATAAATGTACCCTGCACCTACCTATTATAAATGTACCCTGCACCTACCTATTATAAATGTACCCTGCACCTACTTATAAATGTACCATGCACCTACCTATTATAAATGTACCCTGCACCTACGTATTATAAATGCACCCTGCACCTACCTAATAAATGTACCCTGCACCTACCTATTATAAATGTACCCTGCACCTACTTGTAAATGTACCCTGCACCTACCTATTATAAATGTACCCTGCACCTACCTATTATAAATGTACCCTGCACCTACCTATTATAAATGTACCCTGCACCTACTTATTATAAATGTACCCTGCATCTACCTATTATAAATGTACCCTGCACCTACCTATTATAAATGTACCCTGCACCTACCTATTATAAATGTACCCTGCACCTACCTATTATAAATGTACCCTGCACCTACCTATTATAAATGTACCCTGCACCTACTTATTATAAATGTACCCTGCATCTACCTATTATAAATGTACCCTGCACCTACCTATTATAAATGTACTCTGCACCTACCTATTATAACATTAAACAATAATTTTTCATGAGCGCCCCGCCCCACCCCACCTCTCCCATTATTATGTAACAGGGCCGTCCTCCACTTGCCGATGTTTACAGACATGAACCTCCCTCAACCCCCACTTATACAGGAGTAAAAAAAAAACAAAGATAAATCCCACCTACAGTACCCCCACCCCCTTCAATGTGTATAATATGTGAACGTTTCCTAAAACCATAACACCTTTTTACAGAATTATAATTCACCAAAATAGTATTGTAAACTAAAGACTGTTTCAAGTACTTTTTCTACTTGAGTCTAATTTTATACGTTTGTTTCCCACTTTAACGACTGTTTCAAGTACACTTTCTACTTGAGTCTAATTATATACGTTTGTTTCCCCCTTAACGACTGTTTCAAGTACTGTTTTTACTTGAGTCTAATTATATACGTTGGTTTTCCCCCCTCAACGACTGTTACAGTTTTATATCACCACAAAATAGACGCCCTAAAAACACATATTTTTTTTTTTCGTGTAGGCTGCAGGAGAAAATTTGTATCAGCATTATTGACTTTTCTGTTTGTCTACATCATCTGGACATTTCCTGGTCTGTATGTCAAGGTACGCAGCAACCACCACCCTCGTCAATACTGGTGCGAACATGAACTTTCAGCCACAGACGTCATCCCACCCCCGCCTTTTATTGACATCCCGGACTACGACACAAACATCACCTACGCCTACAGAAACCAATGGGTTGGGTTCCCGGATTTGTCAGATGTTGACTGCAGAAAGACGTTGAACAATTCCACAAAGAACGACCTTTTCCCTAAAACCGTTTCCCGCGTCTTCCCGCACCAGTTGATTACGCTCACGAGCGACTGTTTGAAGTTTAGAACTAATGCTGGGTTTTTGAGACACCCGGCTGTTTCTGAGGAAGAGAAAATGTTTCCGCTGGCTTTCATAATTTTGTTCTACAAAGATCTTGATCAGGTAACTATAAATTATGTGTGCTTGTGTGTGAACTGAAAATTTCTTCATCTAAGTCAGTAGTCGGCAAACTTATCAGCCAAAGAGCCAAATATGAGCATTACAACAAATAAGTTGTATACTGAATAAAACTAAATGCCAGAGCCGTACTTAAGGAGCCAAAGAGCCACATGCGGCTCCGGAGCCGCACTTTGCCGACCACTGATCGAAGTGTACAGATTTGTTTAGGTTGTTAAAAACTTTTTTAAAAAAAGGACGCATGTAGTCACGTGGTTTCATGATAATGGAGACTTGTTTCACATGTAGTCACGTGTTTTCATGATAATGGAGACTTGTTTCACATCTAGTCACGTGATTTCATGATAATGGAGACTTGTTTCACATGTAGTCACGTGGTTTCATGATAATGTAGACTTGTTTCACATCTAGTCACGTGGGTTCATGATAATGGAGACTTGTTTCACATGTAGTCACGTGGTTTCATGATAATGTAGACTTGTTTCACATGTAGTCACGTGGTTTCATGATAATGTAGACTTGTTTCACATGTAGTCACGTGGTTTCATGATAATGTAGACTTGTTTCACAAACTCAGTAATACTTTTGTTTTTATCGCTAAAGTATTTTAAAGTAAATTCTCTAAGGTCTAGTGCAGGAAAATTCGAAATATTTACCATTGCTCATGGTGGAAGTCTTGTGGGAGGTGGGGGCGACACACTGATTTTGTCCGTACTGGGTGACACCAACCATAGTGACGCCAGTGCTTTCAATAGAACTAACAAAGTTTCCATTCAGATTTTTGTTGTGTTCGAATCCCCGAGCTTTTCTAACGCGTTTTTTTAATAACTTTTTGTGAAATACAAGTTCGCGGACTTTGTAACCAACCAGCATCTTAAGCCTGTTCCATTATGGCCACAGGACTTGTTAGCGCATTTTCGTGTTATGTATCAGTATGTATGTTAGCTTTCAATAAATATTTGTAAATTTTTCACTTCCGTTCAATAACCCATTCATTTGGTGCGCCACCACAGCGTATAAGATGTAGAATGGGGCCATAAAAATGACATAATTATTAATATTGCTTATATAGTAAAAAAAACGGTACCCTAAGAAACACTGATGCCCAGCCCCCAGAGGTCAGATCGCGAAATGGACTTTTGATGCAGGAACGGCAGGCCAAGACTTACAAAAAAAGTATATACATCATGGTTGCTGAGATCTATGGTGATGACAGACAGACGGACAAAAGGGTACAATAGCGCATTCGATTTCTCGAAAATGCGCTAATAATAGTAATAGATACATGGAGTTACATTAATACTACTAGATACATGAGTTACACTAATACTACTAGATATATGGAGTTACATAAATACTACTAGATACATAGAGTTACATTATTACTAGGGCTGTACCGAAATCCGATTCCGGTTCCTGTTAAGCCGGATTCCGGCTGTTTTAATAAATCCGATTCCGGTTCCGATTAAAATGTGTCGGATTTAAGCCGGATTTCTTTGTTGTTGGAAATTTTGGTGTAAGAAATTTTTGGCGCAACATAATTTTGAAATATTTAGCGCTATACAATTAAATTAAAACAATGACTTCCTTTCTTTCTTTCCTGCATTTTCAAAAATACAATAACGTCGATCGCTTCTAGTTCTATATGTAAATTAAATTATATTAAAAAGGAATATTTGAATCGTATTTAGTCTAATAGTAATACGACACATTACCTTCCACTACTTTTGATTCTGTGTTTTCTATAAACTATATTTAACTATAAAAGGATAACTTCTTTAAAGAGCAGACAACGATCTATTTTTGGGTGTTTACAGTTTAAAAATAGTTCAATAATTTATTTTTCTGCAAATTTTTTTATTTAGTGGATTTTGTCACGATTTGGATAAAATTCCTCGCATATTTAGATAAATAACTTGAAGATACATTTTAATTGAACATTAAAGTGATATTGATTTAGATTTGAAATGCATTTTAATTTGCGTTTTTATGGGAAATAGTCAGATAATGGTTTAAAGGAAAGTATGAATGAAATAACACGGTTCGGTGACATCACTATGGAAAACTAAAGAAAAATAAGCTATCGGGTTGTGCCGATATATATATATATATATTGGAATTCATTTATTAATAAACATGTTTATTATACTTTCTAAGATATTTTATCCATTTCTTTGTTTGATTGTAATAGAAATCAAGTTAAATTATGTACAGCTTTATTAAAATAAATTTCTAAAACGAAGAACCTGTTATTTTGACAGTTATCTTACTTAACTCAAGATTGGGGAAGGGGTTTTAGTCACAGTCTTCAAGATCTAAATGGTTAATACTGTTTTTTTGCTATCTAGAACTTAACAACTAAATTTTTTATTCTATTTTTCATTCTTATATCTTTTTTTAAGTTAGGCGAGAAATTACTACTTCGTTCAGAAAAATTACTATTTAATTCGGTAAAATCCGGTTCCTGTTCCGATTCCGGCAGGATTCAAATATTAAATCCGATTCCGGTTCCGATCCTGCAGGATCTAAAAATTACAATCCGGTACAGCCCTAATTAATACTACTAGATACGTGGAGTTGCATTAATTCTACTAGATACATGGAGTTACATTAATACAACTAGATACATGGAGTTACATTAATACTACTAGATACATAGAGTTACATTAATACTATTAGATACGTGGGGTTATATTAATACTACTTGATACATGGAGTTACATTAATACAACTAGATACATGGAGTTACACGTTTCCACTCGGACTTCATTATATTTCGAGCTCCCAGCCGCTTCGGACGTTCTTCCCTTTCTTACTACATTACTCAAGGCGTAATTTTCCTGCAAGATGGAAAGACAGTACAAGTGATGTTGTACAAGTGACGTTGTAAAGTGATGTTGTACAAGTGACGTCGTAAAAGTGATGTCGTACAAGTAATGTTGTACAAGTGATGTCGTACAAGTCCGTGTTCTGGTCCGGTGAAGGCCCGGTGCATTAGGTTGGTGAAGAAGGCCATGTTCTCCATGTTCTTCAGCCAAAACGTCATGATTGCTGCATCCCTCTGGAAACAAAGGAGACAGTGACAGTGGACTGGTATAGTGGACTGGTACAGTGGACTGGTACAGTGGATTGGTATCGTGAGAAGTGTCTGCCGGAAGTTTTCGATGGGATTCGAAGGCGCCCTTCAAGAAGCAGTAGCTCCACCACGACAACGTCCCCAGCCTGCAAGGCGAGGTCCACCGCCCGTTGCCTGGAAGAGTTTGGCCTGTACGTCTTGACCCCACCACCCTACTTCCCTGTGACTTTTGGCTCATTCCAAAGCTTTACGAGCCATAGAGATGCCGCCACGTCCAAATTAGGGATACGCTTGTTGCTGCGGGAGCTATTTGGAACTTGAAAGATTTTTTTTGTTTGAACGCAATAAATTGGTGTCCTAGAGCAGTGGTCCCCAACCTTTTTCTCGCCGCGGACCGGTTGACGTTTGATAGTTTTACCGCGGACCGGTTGACGTTTGATAGTTTTTCCGCGGACCGGTTGACGTTTGATAGTTTTACCGCGGACCGGTTGACGTTTGATAGTTTTACCGCGGACCGGTTGACGTTTGATAGTTTTACCGCGGACCGGTTGACGTTTGATAGTTTTACCGCAGACCGGGGGTGGGTGGGTTGGAGGTGGGGAGAGAGGAAGCGAAAGGGATAGAGAGAGAGGTTGATTATTTATATTTCAGATTGTTTTGATTTACAATGACACTGCCGCTCACAGCCGTTCAGCTCCCGGTAAACCTCTCGTCAATGGAAAGTCCCACAATCCCGAGAGAAATACACCACAGCAAATAAAAAGGAAATAATTAATTTGGGCGGCCCAGTACAATTTTGCCCGGGGGGCGGACCACTGTCCTAGAGTATCACTGTAGATTTCAGTTCCTTGTACATGAAATAATACACAGTCGATTCCGCTTAATTGGGACACATCGGGACCAAGGCTTTTTGTCCCAATTAAGCGGCTGTCCCAATTAAACATGCAAATTTACTACTGGCTTCTTGGTTTGGTTTCTTTGAGATTTGTCCCAAATAAGCGGCTGTCCCAATTAAGCGGAATCCACTGATATATATATATATATATATATATATATATATATATATATATATAAAATAAATATATATATATATATATATATAATAAATATATATATATATATGACTGTCACGCATGTTCGGTTGTACAACTCAGTACACGCTGGTATTTTATGACTGTCACATACATTTATATTCGGTTGTAGACGTTTTAAAACTTAATCACCGTACAGAATCCCAAAAATAAAATAAAAGATAATATATATATATATATATATATATATATATATATATATATATATATATATATATATATATATATATATACAGAGAGAGATGCCCTACCTAATTATTTTTCAGATTCTGTTTCTTCTTCGCGCCATCTACCGGCCACACAATGTCTATTGCTTGAACATAGACACAAAGTCCAGTGTTGAGTTTTTAGAAGCTGTCCGCTCTGTGGCCAGGTGTTTGCCCAATGTGTTTGTTGCCAGTAAGTTAGAGAGTATCGTGTACGCCGGGTTCTCCAGACTGATGGCTGACATCAACTGTATGAAAGACTTGTTGAGGCATCCAGTCAAGTGGAAGTATGTGGTCAATCTACCTGGACAACAGTTTCCACTCAAGTTAGTAGAGCTTGACACACAAAAAATATACTTTTTTATGTTCATTACAAATGTTGTTAGTGGTGTGTGTGTGTGTGACTGAAGTCAAATCAGTGGCGTAAAAAGAAGGGCGGTGGGAGGGAACTTAGTACCAGGCAGTATATAGAACCAGTGGCGTAACTAAAGGAGGCATAGGGCTTGTTTAGACATCTGCTGTATTTTAATTACATATGCATGGGGCGTCATCCTCTCAGTGTGCCCTGTGACCGCATGGCTATTGTATCATGGGGCGTCATCCCCTCAGTGTGCCCCGAGACCGCGTGGCTATTGTATCAGGTGATTCAGCATGTTCGTTTGAAAAATTCAACATTATTTTCAATAAGTCGCACTGTGTAGATATTTTGTCAATAAAAAAGAAAAATGAGTCCCTGAAAATTTTTAAATACAGAGTTGGAATCTACACAATGTTTTTCTTCTTTGGCATTCTTTAATTTGTACGTTTTTTTTTTTGTTATTTTTTGGTTTAACAGAAGTAATCTGGAGTTAGTGAAAATCTTCCAAGCTTATAACGGAGCTAACGATGTTGAGGGAATCACAGGCAACCGTATGTTATCTATGAGATATAAGTACCGACATGATTACGTCACCAATAACCAATCAGGTGAAAGGCTCTCATACATAATGAATAGATCAGCAATAAAAAGGTTAATTTTTTGCTTTAAAAAAAAAACAATAAATGAGTTATTTTTTATGAAACAATTATTTATGATTTATGTTTCTCTTTGTTTTGTTTTTTTTGTTTTGTTTCGTTTTGAAATATTTCATTCGGTTAATTTATTTTGTAAGTGGTTGTTAAGTAATGTTTCTCTTCAATTCTTGAGACCATCTGAAGTACCGGTAACTGTGTCTACCGGGCACACTGTACACCCAGGGCCGTTTTAAGGTCATCGTAGGCCCTAGGCACTTTCAAAGTCGTAGGCCCTCCCCGACTTCATTTTTAATATTTTTCAAGAATGCACCCGCACTTCTTTGCGACTTGAAATCTAAATAAACATGCTGTAATTTACAGATCTACAGCACTGCAGCTTAACGTGCTCGTCTCACACGGTTATTTATAGTTACTTTAATACAAACATTATTAAATTTTATTGGCATTCTGAACTTGTTTTCACTTTATGTTCTGGCTTTCGTAGGCCCTTGAAAAGTCCGTAGGCCCTAGGCACAGTGCCTACTGTGCCTAGTTGATAAAGCGGCCCTGTGTACACCAGCCTATTCTTTCACCTCACCGAGGGCCTATCCAGTGTAAGGTCATCATTGCAAGGCTGGTTGAACTCGTGAACTGCTGAAAGCTCGCCACGCACCTTGAATTAATCACGTGTCATTCACTGGGTATCGAACCCAGAGCCCTCTGATCGAAGACTGAGTGATACATATTTTAAGACATATATCTCACACCATTTCCTTTTTCTGATAGTAACACAGACATCTACTGACTTTGAATTACTTTTATCACCACATTTATGGTAGTAACACAGACATCGATTGACTTTGAATTACTTTATCACCACATTTCTGTTAGTAACACAGATATCTACTGACTGGCGTTGAATTACTTTATCACCACTGTAAGGACATAGACAGACATAGATAAATAGACAGACACATTGTTAGATAGTTATATAGATAGACAATTAATTATTGTATTAATGTAGATGTTAGAGGGAATTCCCTGTAGTACGGTGACGCACCTAACGAATGGGTTATTGAACGGGGGAAAAGAAAAGGAACGAAACACACAAACGGTTGACGAGGAAAGAGATAGAACATTGTTTTGGTTATTTTTGTTTTGTTTTAAGTTTGAAGAAGGTAGGGGAATTAGGAAGGAACGGAGGAGCTAGGAAGAAGTATTTATTGTATTAAAAGAATGGACAACTGGTATTTATCGTAGAGACATGATTTAATGGTTAATGTTCATTATTGAATAACTAGTTCTTACGATTATTCAATAAAGTGATTTTGGTTAATAACTGGAGGTGTTATGAACTAGTATAAGTTGTGCAATTAAAGAAAGTAATTAAAAAATAAATATATAAAAGAGACCACCGCATCCATACCCTGACAATTGGGTGTCAAGACAAATATTAATTGTCTTGTGAACCCATGCAAGTAAGGAAACAGCTAAGATAGAAAAGAAAACTGTTGTACAGCAACTTTCAACACCGGGCCCTTTCAACAAACCACCACCATTTGATGGTACAACAGACATAGAAAGTTTTTTAATACAATTCGAGTTAGTAATGTCTGTTCAGGAAACGGACACAACAAAATGGCCATCTCATCTTATTTCTCTAATCAAGGGCAAACCTCTCTCTTTGATCCAAACCCTACAACCAGCAGAAATATCGAACTACGAGCTATTAAAGAAAGCGCTAACGAAGATTCTGGGCAAGTCTGAGGATACTTATCGGAGACTTTTTCACACCATTAAACCAGATTATGATTATGACCCCCGACAGTTTGTAGGTACGGTCAAATCGCATTTAGTAAACTGGCTACAATTATCTGGCATTAATAAAGATGACCCTAAAGAAATCATGGAGTTGCTGGTGGTGGACAAGTTCTTGAGAACATCCAGTCCAGAATTGTTCCAGTTCCTGCAAGAAAGAAAGGTGAGAACAGAGGCAGCACTCATCAGGGAACTCTACACATTTCGTGATGCTCATCCCGATCTCCCAGTCAGCAGGACAGATTCACCACAATATACTGCTGCAATAGCGAGTCAACGCTATAGAAGGCTCAGTGTACCACCCAGACAGCAAAGACCAGAGACCAGGACGTGTTACACATGCGGGAGACCAGGTCACATCGCCCGGCACTGCCATGCTACCTCGCAAACCCAACACACAAATACTGTCTGTCAATCCTATACAGGGTGGAGAAATAATCACACCAGTAGACACCGCTCACCACCATCCCCATTACAGGCAAGAAGAAATGAGAGCAGATCCAGACCAACCACCAGACTCAACACGCCAGTCGCCGCTGTATTGAGCCCACGAGGTAAACTCATATTCTTTCCAGCACTGGTCGACAACTGTGTAGCGGAACTACTCAGAGATACAGGGGCAGTCAATATAGTGGTGAGAAAAAGTTTAGTTTTACCCACACAGTTTCTACCATTCGAGGAAGAAATAACACTCGCAGATGGCTCACAGAAACTATTTCCGACAGCACAAATTAATATCGACACACCTTTCATATCAGGGTCTGTTATGGCAACCGTTATGGACAATCCCGTTGCTGACATCATACTTGGCAACCTACCAGACATCCAAGACTGCACTAAGGAGCTAATTCTCCACTGGATCAATGAAAAGGGCATATACAGAAAACCATGTCCTAATGTGAACAGAGAAAGACAAGAAATACCCTCCACACAACCGGACCAACATGTAGAAGAGCAAGTTAAGATAGACATAACTAAACTTAACTCAATCAAAGAAAGCCATACTGTGACGGTAAATAAACCGCCAATTTTTCAGGACAAAATTGAATCTGTACCAGTTAAAGACACTAAGCCTGTGCATACAGTTAATGAAAGACCATTTGTCCTCGTGTGCTATTCGTGTAGAAGACTAGGTCACACATGTAAGACCTGTCCTAAAAGACTATCCAACATCCTATGTTTTAATTGTCACTTGAGGGGTCACGTTGCGAGGCACTGTCCATCAAATTCCAGAAAACAGGTATACCCAGACAGAAATAGCATATACCAAGATAGAAAACAGATACACCTAGACAGAAGTAGTATTCACGCAAACAAAAGTATGACTTTCCAAAATCCATGGGAAACTATTCCAGATAGACATGATTATCATAGGGCCCAGTGTTATCAGAATCCCCATGACAGACAGAGCCACGGAGAAGAGCGCTGTAAAGTTAGGTTTGGACATCAAACACAATATGGACGTAATTGTGGTAGAGTTAGGAATATGAGGCCAGCTGTTAGCAACGAATATTTCGATTGGGTTGAAGAGACGAGACTAATTAACTGAACTACCACAGTGACCACATTGAACAATTGATTTTTTTTTGTTGCTGTTGTAATGTTGCCTTCTTATTTCATTACATTATTATTTTGCATATCAAATGTAATCACTGATGTAATCACATTTTTATAATTGCATAGTTGTTTTCTTCATATCATGATGTCGCTCTTGTTTTTCCCTTTAATCTGTATTTACCTTAATATTTTCTACGTTGCCCACAATCACAAAATTTACCCATATATTTTTTTTCTCTTGCTCTTATCCATTTTGAGGGAGAAAGGTGTTGTTATTTTTTTTTTCATTAACTCTGAAGGAGCCTACATATAACTGTAGTTGGGAAAAGTCTGCCTTCATTGTTTTTGTAAAAACATTTAACTTCATTTTTTTAATACACACAATTAAGGAAAATTAAATGTATTTTTTTTATGTGGCATTAGGTTAATTTTCTTTACCTCTGAAGGATCCTACTTTTGTAGGTGGTAAAAGATTTGCCTTCATTGGTTTTGAAAAAAAAAATGATCATGAGGAGACTAAACCATACAATCAATGTATTTTTTTTATTGAGATTTGATATATGAGATTTGTGGTAGAAACTTATTTTGATATATTTTGAGACACAGAGATATGAGATAATTTTAATGATACTTATGACGATGAGTATTGAAGAAATGTGTTCATGATTTTTTTTTAGATTTGCATTTTTGTGACATTTTGTATTCATATTTGATATGGACTTGGTACTTTTTCTTTTTGTAATATAATTGTAATACATGATTGTTAATTCTGTATTTAAAAAAAAAATGCGTACTTTGTACGAATTTTTTTTTACCGAGAGGGAAAGGTGATGTAAGGACATAGACAGACATAGATAAATAGACAGACACATTGTTAGATAGTTATATAGATAGACAATTAATTATTGTATTAATGTAGATGTTAGAGGGAATTCCCTGTAGTACGGTGACGCACCTAACGAATGGGTTATTGAACGGGGGAAAAGAAAAGGAACGAAACACACAAACGGTTGACGAGGAAAGAGATAGAACATTGTTTTGGTTATTTTTGTTTTGTTTTAAGTTTGAAGAAGGTAGGGGAATTAGGAAGGAACGGAGGAGCTAGGAAGAAGTATTTATTGTATTAAAAGAATGGACAACTGGTATTTATCGTAGAGACATGATTTAATGGTTAATGTTCATTATTGAATAACTAGTTCTTACGATTATTCAATAAAGTGATTTTGGTTAATAACTGGAGGTGTTATGAACTAGTATAAGTTGTGCAATTAAAGAAAGTAATTAAAAAATAAATATATAAAAGAGACCACCGCATCCATACCCTGACAACCACATTTCTGATAGTAACACAGATATCTACTGACTGGCGTTGAATTACTTTATCATTATCTAACCAGGAAATAGAAAGTAACAAATATTTAAACAATGGAGATGTAAACTGTATTTCCCATGAGTTTCTGTTTTCGTTTATGACCTAATCCATTGTCTGACACAGAAATCTACTTTTAGTTTAACCTATGGGCCTACGGGCCTCATTTCACAACATTCCTTGGGGCTCTACTTAAGCAGGGTCGCCACAAAGGGGGGGGGGCAACCCGAGCCCTTGTCAGGGGCTCCGAGCCGTCAATTTGAGAAAATTAATTTATTCACTTTCCAGCAACCAGTCTGTCAGTCTGTGTCCTTGCTGGGTGGCAGAGAAGCCCCCAGTTGTCAGAATTTGTCAGGAGCATTAGTCTTTTTCTGGCTGCGACCTTGAATTGAGTTATCAGCCTTGTTTCAATGAACGAAATCTAGCTCATAAGAAGGCTAATGTTCTGGTCTCAGAAATTTTTCTTATTCTACCTTATACGGTTGTTGGCCTGGTCTGACTGAAGATTTCTAAAATGAACATCATATATAATTTAAAACAAAATTAGTTTTACTGAGCATCGTTTACAGACAGGTTTCTGTGTTTACGTCCGACCCTACGTCCGACTCTTCGTTCGATCCTACGTCTGACCCTACGTCTGTCCTTACGCCCGACCCTACATCCGTCTTTATGTCTGTTCATCTATCTGCCTGATCTCCTCTCAATCTGCCTGTCACCTTATCTATCAGTCCTTCCATCTTTCCGTTCACTCATGTGCCCGTCCATCTGGTCAGTCTGCCTATATCTCCCGTTTTGTCCGACTGCCCGCCCGTCTAATCCATCTGCTAGATTGTCTACCCATCTTTCAGATTGTCTACCCTTCTTTCAGATTGTTTACCCACCCGCCTGACTGTCCTGTTTCACTCTCCTTGAACAATGGTTTTATTTTGTTCTGTTTTGTTAAATAATGTTTTTTTTTTTTTGTTTATTTCTTATGTATTGTCCAGGTGAAATGAACTTAGTCAGGAGTCATGTCAAAAACCCTCCCCCGCCCCACGGGATAGAAATTGTCAAGGGAAGCGCCTACGGAACATTTTCTTGGGGATTCGTCAACTTTACCATTAATCACCCAGTTGCTCAAGATTTTCTGGAGTGGTGCAAGACAGTTTCAAGTCCAGATGAATACTTTTGGGCCACGTTACATCACAGTAAAGTGACCGCCGTGCCAGGTGGATTTACTGGTCAGTTCTAACTTTTTAGACGAAAACTGCACATAGGCTTATGACTTAATATTCATTATATGTGTGTTGTCATATAGGTTGTATACGTCAGGAAATTTGTCCTATGGTGCACCTATAATGAAGGGTTGTACAGTTTTTACAGTAACCTTTGTACACCCTTACTCAGTAACCTTTGTACACCCTTACTCAGTAACCTTTGTACGCCCTTACTCAGTAACCTTTGTACACCCTTACTCAGTAACCTTTGTAAACCCTTACTTAGTAACCTTTGTACACCCTTACTCAGTAACCTTTGTAAACCCTTACTCTGATGGAAGTACCACGGGGGATACTGGTGGCTGCACGCTAATGGTAACATTCACCACGCCAATGGTAACATTCACCCCGCCAATGGTAACATTCACCACGCTAATGGTAACATTCACCACAACAATGGTAATATTCACCTCGCCAATGGTTACATTCACCACGCTAATGGTAATATTCACCTCGCCAATGGTTACCTTCACCTCGCCAATGGTTACATTCACCACGCTAATGGTAATATTCACCACGCCAATGGTAACATTCACCACGCCAATGGCAATATTCACCCATCCAATGGTTACATTCACCTCGCCAATGGTTACATTCACCACGACAATGGCAATATTCACCCCTCCAATGGTTACATTCACCACGCAAACGGTAACATTCACCGCGCCAATCGGGTTCACAATCCAAGAGCCACTTAGACAAAAAAATGTCAGAGCAATGTATCCTCAACAGCTGTGCCACATCAGAACATGAATCTGTGTCATTCTATAATTTTAAAACTCTACAATGATTATGTCGAATATATATCTAGTTTATAGTCCATTGTGTGATTGATTTATCTTACCATATGAGGGAACAAATGTTTCGCTGTAAGGTCTATACATCATTATGTTACATCACACACATGCAGATTTTATTCAACAGCTGCACAAAGTCATTATCTTTAGCCGCATGCTGACTAAGGAAATGTCGAAGGATAACATTACCTGTAACGGTTGTATGGTGGAAATGTTTACTTTACCGTGTTTATTTACTTTTAGAGTAATGTTATCTTTTAAACTTTGACATCATGTTTGTTTCCCTCTGAACTTTGACATTATGTTTGTTTCCCTCTGAACTTTGACATTATGTTTGTTTCCCCTCTGAACTTTGACATTATGTTTGCTGTGTTTCCTCTTCCAGGTGATCCAAATAAAAAACCCTGGCTATCTGCTTACGCCTCGTGGGGTGGCAGGGACCCGTGTGCCACCATCAGGACCAGGTCAGTGTGTATCTTCAGTCCGGAGGACCTGCCCCATCTGCTGCTGGGGAGGAAAGAATTGTTTGCTAATAAATTCTACATCACACACCACCCGGCGGGTCTGCACTGCCTCGACCAATTTATTTTCAACTTGACTTTCTCGGGGACAGCCAGAGACCTAGAGTACTATCGTAGTCTCCCTTTTGTTTTGAAAACTTCTGTGTAGTAGTCTCCCCTTTTTTTGTTACAGACTAGAATACAGTGGCACTCTTATATTATATAATCACCGGATTAGAAGGTGACCACTCTAATAGTATATAGTGAAAGATGGGGTTTTGTTATAGTATAGTGAAAGATAGTGTTTTCTTATAGTATAGTGAAAGATGGTGTTTTGTTATAGTATGGTGAAAGATGGTGTTTTATTATAGTAATCCGTTACCTGCTTTACCAACAGCAAAGGGCGCACCGGGGATGAGGCCATATTTTGTATAGAGTCCACGCCTGGCGTCAATAACGTAAGGGACTCAAGTTACGTCACAGGGTAGTAGATTCTCTTATAAAATACTTAATAAACAAGGGTAACATTTATTGTGGTCATTTGTTGCGTTAAATAATATGTGGACGGTCCTTGTTGACCTCCATTTATGTCTCAAGGACTGACCGGTAGTGACATGCATTTTATTAAGTGACTGGGTATCGACAATAGTCTCTCCTTCCCCCCTTTTCTCTTTTAATTAAAGACTTTAGAACAGTGAGCTTACATTCTTGATGAAGTACACATCATTGTGTTCAACTTTGTTAGCTTTTAACAATTCACCCCATCATCATTTAGGTGGACTTTCTCCAACTCACCCTCATCATCTTTTAGGTGGACTTTATCCATCACTTAATTGTTTTCGTGAAGTATTAAATATATTTAATGTATATACACGTTATGTTGATGTTTAATACCATAAAAATGTTTCGTGCTAATTTATACCAAGTATTAAACACAAGTACAAGATGATCGTGGAGATTGTTTTTATTTGTAAAATGAAAATTGTTTACAGATAAAAGTTAAACATACATGCAGACAGTCGGGTCTCAGTGTGTTAAGAGATAAATATATATATATTTGTGTACACAAAAATGGATGATTTCTGTAATATCCGAAATGACGCTGCTTCAGGGTAAACTTAAATTTACAATCAAAAATATTGGCAGGAATAAAAAAAATTAGACTTGATTTGTAAATTCCTTCGAAATCTATGGACGATGTATTAACATGCATCACATTTAAATCAGCATAGTTTCAAAACTCGGAATTGTTACATTAACAAGGAACTGTATTTAAGCATAATTTCAAAACTCGGAATAGTTATATTAACAAGTAACTGTATTTAAGCATAATTTCAAAAACTCGGAATTGTTTAAAGAAGATTGAGACTAAGAGTGACTAATCATTATCAGCAGACATGTGTTACCTCCCTTGAATAAACAAAAATAAAAGGGGATTCACCCAGTATTTAATCGAATATTTTATTTGTCTGAGTTTGAAGCGGTTATCAACTGATATCTTAATTTGACCACAAATAAAATAAAATATTTCAATAATATTGGAAATTAGTTACATTATTTCAAGTAACGATTAATTTGCTTTAGAGACCAGCAGCCCATTAATTATGTGTATTTCATTAAATATGTCGAAATATTTCAGCGTAAATTTTCCCAATGACTAGTTTCGTGAGTTTCTCTTTGATTGCCACAATGTACAGGTAGGAAAATATATTTGTTATGAAACACAAACCGCATACATTTGAATTCGCATTTAAATCAGCCCTAATTGAGATCTGGTTGTATATGGTGTCGATTGAATAATTATTGGCGTGTGTAAATACACACTTTGTGTGCTAATACATTAGAATTTTTATTGTGTATAGATACACACTTTGTGTGCTAATACATTTGAATTTTTATTGTGTATGAATACACAATTTGTGTGCTAATACATTTTTAAATATTCTTACATGTGCAATCTGTAGAATTATACCTCTCCTAAAAATGTCATTTTCTGCAATGAATGAATGTAGTAAGTAAAAACTAGGAAGATATTCATCTGAACAATACAACTTTAGGACATGCACACGGCTTTATGTTGTACAAGTCCCGGAAAGACTGGAATGTTTATCTCTTACATCCTATAAACAACTCACGGGACTGTTTTTTCAGTGCCCTTCTTTCATCTCCACCTTATCGGATATTGCAATATCCATGGAGGCACCACGGGAGTCCATGTCATGTGTAATTCAAGATGTACCAAGGCTGACAGCACCAACCATTGTGTTGTTACGTCATCGTATACTGTGTATGTCTTGGTTATCATAATGCTATGGTAACTTATCTGGAATACATATGCTAGTGATCAACATATTCAACTATTATAACTTTCTAAAATGATCTAACATTAGCAGGAGATAACAGTAAAACAACCATAATATTGCATCAACCAGCATAAACTGACATCATTAATTAAGCAGTTATTGCTGTAGTACTGTCTTGTTTAAACAAATCAACAATAGACTAAAAGTTGAAATATCTATGTCACACTTTCAGCATGAGTACTGCCTTGTTATTATATTGGTTTTTTTTTTTAGAGCGACAGTGTATATTACTTATGTTGTAAGTGCAGCATTTGGTATCTACAGTGGGTGTTGTAGTTGCAGCTAATGTAACCTGTGCTATTTAAGTGCAGCGCATATCACGTATGTTGTAACGTTAGCATATTTATATATTGTAGCAGCAGCGTATTTTGCATATGTTATAGCAGCAGCAGGGCTCGATTTACCGCTGGGGATATCCCCGGCACTGAGACCTGTCATCCACGGCTCTGCTTTAGCTAATATATCCCAGCCGGGGATGAAATCATAGACATTTATCCCCGGCTCTGCGGAAATTGTTTTTCATCCCCGGCACTGGTTTTTTCTTAAATCGAGCACTGAGCAGCAGTATATTTTGTACAAAGATTATTTTTATCTGGTCTTCCTATTTCTCTTCCTATAGAACTGCATTTAATTTAAACGGTCATCAGATACGTTTTTTGGCTTAAATATTCTTCTCATGTATTACCAATTTAAAATAATCTTCCAGGTGGATCACCAGCTAAACGATTCAAACCTTTTGAATTGTATCGACATATAGACGGCCTAAGAAAATTCTGGTGTTGTTTTATTTAATGAGATTATGTCGGTGTTTTTTGTATACATAATTTTATTTCACTTCTTTATTACCTGCATGAACTAAGAAACTGTGAGAATAACGCTTCACCAGTTTTTATATCACATATTCTGTTTATTTTATTTGTGTTTGATTGTAAGACAGTGTGTGTGTGTGTTTTCGTGTGTATCTGTGAGAGAGATGGCAAATGTTTATATTGAAATTATTAACTGCATTGAAACTTTTAAATTGATTATGGTTAAATAAAGGATTTTTTTTAATTGGTCCGAAAATGTATTATTGATGTTAACGAGCGATGCTTGTATTATCAGGGATATCAATGTTTCAGAGCTGGCTCTTGTCACAGTGAGTGGGAAAACGTCGCTCTGGAACTGAATATTTGTTAGATAAATTAAATGCATGTGGGAATCGTACAATGTTATAGATTGTCATGTCTACTTAACACAAGGGAGCCCTTTTTATCTGACACACAAACACACTTTGCTAAAGAGCCCCCCCCCCCCCATTTGACAATAGAAATACGAAACAATATTTTAGTTTTAATCTTATAGCAGCAAAGACAAGTTGTAACTATACCGTACAGAGTATGCAAAAAATTAAGTCCGACTAAAAGACTCTATAAACTTGAATTAGCTTCCTGCATTTGTTGATATATGAATATATCTCAATTTATTTTGAGTGGGTAAAAAAAAAACAATGATAGATTGAAAATATGAAGGTTGGTGAAAGACAAACTCAAACATTTCAAGCTGAGGTCCTATAACAATTACAGTCATAGACTGGAGTGTTTATTTATCTGTTTGTCGTTTATTCTAATTGATTTATTTGACTATGTCTGTATTTATTTTTGTGTACTCTTCTATGTCAATTCAAAAAGTTTCTCCAGTTTTGATGTCAGTTTTTTTTTTGGGGTCTTTTAATTTATTTTAAAATTAAACTCCGAAAGCGAGTGACCTCATTCTGCCGTTTGGTTATTATGCAGCTTAATATTGACATAGTATATTACAGTTTTACTTGTACAAGTACCACTTTATGAGAGATACAGTGGTCAAAATATTCAAGAGCGCATTAGATTTCATTGCTACATTTCTATTATGTTGCACATAACACGTGTTAAATAATATTTATAATACTAGCTGTACCCTGCAAAACATTTGCATAGAGTTATATCCCCTAAGGCTTGATCGGCAGGCGAGGTTATTTTTTTGGTTTCGGGCAGATCAGATTTTTTTTTTCATGATTGTATTTTAAACTGGAATACTGTTGTATTAATTCTTTACTTTCGATTTAACGCAGCGCCCAAATCGCTAATATTTATAATATAATATCAATGTATATTTATGTTGGTGGTTTTGTTCAAAACTTTGTCCATTTGGCGGTGTACATTTATGTTGGTGGTTTTGTTCAAAACTTTGTCCATTTAGCGGTGTACATTTATGTTAATTATAATAAATTTAAAGTTACTAATAAAGCGGTTTGTTTGTTTTTGTTCATTTAACTGATGGTTTGTTTCTTTTGAAAATACGATTTTTTTCCCCGTGGAAATCGCATGACAATAAAATCTCAATAAAAAAAAGAGCTTTCCATTTCATTTTGAAATATTAAAACTTAGCCTACATTCTTAAAATATTTTTTTTAAGTTTTTATTAAAAAGTACAAAAATAAATCCTCAGACCATACAAATATTTATATAAATTTTCATTAACAAAATTCTAAGCGTGGTTTCCCATTTAGATCTACAGATTTTTTTTCAAGTAATCATTGCAATTTATTAACTAATAAAGACATATTAAGTCCAGTATATTCTATTTACTCACGCTTTTATCTTTAATAATGATAATTGACATACATATTTTGATCGATCTTAGGATTTTTAATGCATTTAATAAAAGCATTATGATATATTTTTTTCTATTTTTATACCTGCAAAAGAATGAAGCTGTTGGTATTGTTACGCACTTCTGCATATATTATGCTAGTTCATAAAAGTCTAAAAATAGCTTTACTATTGTCAACATCGGCGTTTTTCATCCATTTTAATTTTTACATATAATCCCCATCCTATACTTTCCCATTATAAACATTACTTTAAAGTAATACTCCTTGTAATTCTACAGAAAGTTATTAGCGTGAAGTCACTGTAAGGATGAGATGAAACCTCATAGAGAGAATAAACCAGTGATGGGACAGTTTTTATGGTGCCCTACTTTCATCCCCACCATAGCCGATAGTGCAATGGAGGCACCACGGGAGATATAGCGGGGACTTTAACCATGACCCGAAATATCCTTGGTCCTCACCGAAGATCGAACCTGTGACATTCAGGTCAACAGTCGAGCGCCCATCTGAATGGAACAAATTTTAGGTTTTTCAACATTTGAAAATACAAAATATTTATTAAAATAAAACGTTTTCATACTTACATCTCAGCGACTGTGAAAAGCATGGGATAGCATCGAAAATGGTTATTTTACAATTAGGCCTATAATGTATTAAAAAAAACATCCACCGGAAAACAAAAGCGAGATGAAAAAAAAAACTAATTTTCTTGAGTTATAAGTAAAAAAAAAGAATGATTTTTATAGCTGACAGTGGTGAAAACAGAGGTTTTAGATATTATTGGTTATCAGACTATTTATTCATCGTGGGTTGTACACTCGCAAATGTTAAAAGGTGCCTTTTGCAAATTTTACGTGTTGTTTCCACAAAAAGTAAATCCAGGAGTTCAGGGAGCATTTATCATCAAACCATACACAAAATTTTAAGATTTCATCGAAGATGCACGTAGCCACAAGCAAGCTATTTTTGGTGCATTATTGGAAGCCAAAGCAGTTTCTATACATTTGCAGTTGAACTCATCATTTAGAAGACAAATTCAAGAAAATTGCAACAAACTGGGTCCCACCATTTCTACAATCCTTTTTCGCGGCATGCACGATTTGGCACTTTGTGTAAAAGAATCACATTCTGGTAATTTTTACGACCTGTTACAGTTTCGTGTTGAATCTGGAGATGAAGTTCTAGGTAATCATTTGGCAAATGGTTCTTGTAGTGCTAAGTAAATCTCGGCAACTACACAAAACACTATGATCGAAATTTGTGAGTCTCTCTTGTGTGAAGACATCGTTCGTGAAGCAAATAATTCAGTTGCAATTTCTATACTTACGTGCCGATGAGACAACACAATTTCAGGCATTGAGCAGATGCCACTTGGTGTTACATTTGTCAAAGAACACCATCATTACAAATTAATTAGATTTTGGATTAGATATGATAAATCTTGCTGGTCAAGGATATGACGGATGTTCTACATTGGCAAGTAAAGAAGGAGAAGTCCAAACAATCATTCGAAAAAAAGACCCAAATGCAGCATTTTTACATTGCAGTTCACATAAACTAAATCTTGTCGTGAACGATTTAAATAATGTGAATGCCGTACGAAACACAATAAGAAAAATTAAGTCAATTATAGCGTTTTCCTGAGAAATTAATCAGCGAAGAAAGCTAATTCCAAATGTTCCTTCGCTATGTGAAACTAGATGGACACATAAATATAAATGCTTGCGGATTTTCGCTGAAAATGTGACAGAAAATGTTAAACAAGTGGAATATTTAGAACAATCTGGAAAAAGTAAGCAAGTTGCCCATCAGTTATTTTGTGCTGTAAGAAGCTAGGGTTGGGGTACATTTGTTGTTTGTTTAGTTATTATTGAAAACTATTCATCAAAAATAGAAGCTGTGACCCAAAAATTACAGTCAGTGCATTTAGATTTACCGGCAGTACAAAAATACATTGAAGAATCGTTGACTACATTGGCTGTTGATCGACAGAATTGTGATAAGAGGTATACGGACATTTTAAGCTACAAAAGGTGTTGTAGATGACATTGGTGTCGAGTCGTGTCGACATTCAACCTGCACGAAAAGCTGGAAGACAAATGAACAGAGAAAATGCAAAAGTTGATTTGCCTGAGGATTATTTTAGAATAACTGTTTTTATACCCTACTTTGATTTTATTAAACGGAAACTAGCTTTTGTGTAGAAAATAAACACTTCCCCTTTTCATTTTCGCCTTTTTGATGACAAAACTAGAAAGACTCGCATCAAGCCGAGGCTATCGCTGAATTTGACAATTTAATCGAGAAGATTGAAACCTTGTGTGATATATAGAAATGTAAAACTAGTAAATGGGGAAAAACAATGACTCTATGTGAGATTTTAGATGAAACCAATTTTTTCCCCTAGGTTAAAATGGCTTTTTTGACAGCATTGACATTTCCAGTAACAACATGCACAATCGAGAGAACATTTAGCACTCTAAGACCGGTAAAAACGTGGCTACACTCAACAACTGGTGATGATCGTTTATCTGGTCTTTGTATGATGAGTATCCAAGAAAAAGAATATCTCAAAACAAGGAAAAATGTACAAAAAAAGTTATCCATCGATTCAGACAAAGACCAAAACGTTTACAATGTTTATTCCAGAATAAATAGTTTAAAATTACAATATTATAGCTGTATCAGTGTAATTTATCATTTTTTACTCTATGTTATTAGTATAGTAACTGTTCGACACTGAAACCATTCTTTTAAAAAATGACAATAATGTAATAAGTTATACTTACAGGTATAATTCCTTTTTTATGTTTGATATATTATATGTACCTGTTCTTCAATGTAATAAACTTTCAGAAAATTTAGTTCAGTTTTAATGTGACAATTTTACGACATTTTTCCAAAATGTGAGGGGGGGGGGGAGGGAATGCCCTCATTGAATACGCCCATGCCCAGCGCACATGTCCACTACACACGCAGCCATGCACGTGTACCTTGATCTCGTTATATCAACAGTCAACCACCGATTCTCTCCCCTGACCATTTGTACCATTCTGCAGCCGTGCGTTTACAACAATCCTAAAAGTCAATATGCGACAGGGGTCGTTCACATATTATGTTAAATTTGGCCGGGGGGGGGGGTTCTACATTTACCGTTAACGCGTCGGGGCACATTTTATACTCCCCCCCCCCCCATTCTTGTCAAAAAGTGTTAAATTCAATAACCCCCCCCTATCTTGTCAAAAAGTGTCAGATTCAATCACCCCCCCCAATCTTGTCAAAAAGTGTCAGATTCAATCACCCCCCCCCCCAATCTTGTCAAAAAGGGTCAGATTCAATCACCCCCCCCAATCTTGTCAAAAAGTGTCAGATTCAATCACCCCCCCCCAATATCTTGTCAAAGAGTGATTCAATCACCCTCCCCCAATCTTGTCAAAAAGTGTCAGATTCAATCACCCCCCCCCCCCAGAATCTTGTCAAAAAGTGTCAGATTCAATCACCCCCCCAATCTTGTCAAAAAGTGTCAGATTCAATCACCCCCCACCAATCGTGTCAAAAAGTGTCAGATTCAATCATCCCCACCAATCTTGTCAAAAAGTGTCAGATTCAATCACCCCCCCCAATCTTGTCAAAAAGTGTCAGATTCAATCAACCCCCCAATTTGTCAAAAAGTGTCAGATTCAATCACCCCCCAATCTTGTCAAAAAGTGTCAGATTCAATCACCCCCCCAATATCTTGTCAAAGAGTGATTCAATCACCCTCCCCAATCTTGTCAAAAAGTGTCAGATTCAATCACCCCCAGAATCTTGTCAAAAAGTGTCAGATTCAATCACCCCCCCAATCTTGTCAAAAAGTGTCAGATTCAATCACCCCCCCACCAATCGTGTCAAAAAGTGTCAGATTCAATCATCCCCACCAATCTTGTCAAAAAGTGTCAGATTCAATCACCCCCCAATCTTGTCAAAAAGTGTCAGATTTAATCACCCCCCCGAATCTTGTCAAAAAAGTGTCAGATTCAATCACCCCCCAATCTTTTCAAAAAGTGTCAGATTCAATCACCCCCCCAATCTTGTCAAAAAGTGTCAGATTCAATCACCCCCCAATCTTGTCAAAAAGTGTCAGATTCAATCACCCCCCCCCCAATCTTGTCAAAAAGTGTCAGATTCAATAACCCACCCCCCCAATCTTGTCAAAAAGTGTCTGATTCAATCACCCCCCTCCCAATCTTGTCAAAAAGTGTCAGATTCAATCACCCCCCAATCTTGTCAAAAAGTGTCAGATTCAATCACCCCCCCCAATCTTGTCAAAAAGTGTCAGATTCAATCACCCCCCCCCAATCTTGTCAAAAAGTGTCAGATTCAATCACCCCCCAATCTTGTCAAAAAGTGTCAGATTCAATCACCCCCCCAATCTTGTCAAAAAGTGTCAGATTCAATCACCCCCCTCAATCTTGTCAAAAAGTGTCAGATTCAATCACCCCCCAATCTTGTCAAAAAGTGTCAGATTCAATCACCCCCCCCAATCTTGTCAAAAAGTGTCAGATTCAATCACCCCCCAATCTTTTCAAAAAGTGTCATATTCAATCACCCCCCAATCTTGTCAAAGAGTGTCAGATTCAATCACCCCCCAATCTTGTCAAAAAGTGTCAGATTCAATCACCCCCCCCAATCTTTTCAAAAAGTGTCAGATTCAATCACCCCCCAATCTTGTCAAAAAATGTCAGATTCAATCACCCCCCAATCTTGTCAAAAAGTGTCAGATTCAATCACCCCCCCAAATCTTGTCAAAAAGTGTCAGATTCAATCACCCCCCAATCTTGTCAAAAAGTGTCAGATTCAATCACCCCCCCCAATCTTGTCAACAAGTGCCAGATTCAATCACCCCCCCAATCTTGTCTAAAAGTGTCAGATTCAATCACCCCCCAATCTTGTCAAAAAGTGTCAGATTCAATCACCCCCCAATCTTGTCAAAAAAGTGTCAGATTCAATCACCCCAATCTTGTCAAAAAGTGTCAGATTCAATCACCCCCCAATCTTGTCAAAAAGTGTCAGATTCAATCACCCCCCCCAATCTTGTCAAAAAGTGTCACCCCCCAATTCAATCACCCCCCCAATCTTGTCAAAAAGTGTCAGATTCAATCACCCCCCCAATCTTGTCAAAAAGTGTCAGATTCAATCACCCCCCAATCTTGTCAAAAAGTGTCAGATTCAATCACCCCCCTCAATCTTGTCAAAAGTGTCAGATTCAATCACCCCCCCAATCTTGTCAAAAAGTGTCAGATTCAATCATCACTTGTCATAAAAGTGTCAGAGTTAATCCCCCCAATCTTGTCAAAAAGTGTCAGATTCAATCACCCCCAATCTTGTCAAAAAGTGTCAGATTCAATCACCCCCCCAATCTTGTCAAAAAGTGTCAGATTCAATCACCCCCAATCTTGTCAAAAAGTGTCAGATTCAATCAATCTTGTCCAAAAAAGTGTCAGATTCCCCCCAATCTTGTCAAAAAGTGTCAGATTCAATCACCCCCCAATGTTGTCAAAAAGTGTCAGATTCAATCACCCCCCCCCAATCTTGTTAAAAAGTGTCAGATTCATCACAAATCTTGTGTCAGATTCAATCACCCCCCCCAATCTTGTCAAAAAGTGTCAGATTCAATCACCCCCCAATCTTGTCAAAAAGTGTCAGATTCAATCACCCCCCAATCTTGTCAAAAAGTGTCAGATTCAATCACCCCCCCCCCAATCTTGTCAAAAAGTGTCAGATTCAATCACCCCCTTGTCAAAAATCTTGTCAAAAAGTGTCAGATTCAATCACCCCCCAATCTTGTCAAAAAGTGTCAGATTCAATCACCCCCCCAATCTTGTCAAAAAGTGTCAAGATTCAATCATCCCCCCCAATCTTGTCAAAAAGTGTCAGATTCAATCACCCCCCCCAATCTTGTCAAAAAGTGTCAGATCAATCAACCCCCCAATCCATCTAAAATCACCCCCCAATCTTGTCAAAAAGTGTCAGATTCAATCACCCCCCAATCTTGTCAAAAAGTGTCAGATTCAATCATCCCCCCAATCTTGTCAAAAAGTGTCAGATTCAATCATCCCCCCCAATCTTGTCAAAAAGTGTCAGATTCAATCACCCCCCAATCTTGTCAAAAAGTGTCAGATTCAATCACCCCCCAATCTTGTCAAAAAGTGTCAGATTCAATCACCCCCCAATCTTGTCAAAAAGTGTCAGATTCAATCACCCCCCAATCTTGTCAAAAAGTGTCAGATTCAATCACCCCCCCCAATCTTGTCAAAAAGTGTCAGATTCAATCACCCCCCAATCTTGTCAAAAAGTGTCAGATTCAATCACCCCCCAATCTTGTCAAAAAGATTCAATCACAAAAAGTGTCCCCCCAATCTTGTCAAAAAGTCAAAAAGTGTCAGATTCAATCACCCCCCCAATCTTGTCAAAAAGTGTCAGATTCAATCACCCCCAATCTTGTCAAAAAGTGTCAGATTCAATCACCCCCCCAATCTTGTCAAAAAGTGTCAGATTCAATCACCCCCCCAATCTTGTCAAAAAGTGTCAGATTCAATCACCCCCCAATCTTGTCAAAAAGTGTCAGATTCAATCACCCCCCAATCTTGTCAAAAAGTGTCAGATTCAATCACCCCCCCAATCTTGTCAAAAAGTGTCAGATTCAATCACCCCCAATCTTGTCAAAAAGTGTCAGATTCAATCACCCCCCCCAATCTTGTCAAAAAGTGTCAGATTCAATCACCCCCCCAATCTTGTCAAAAAGTGTCAGATTCAATCACCCCCCCAATCTTGTCAAAAAGTGTCAGATTCAATCACCCCCCCAATCTTGTCAAAAAGTGTCAGATTCAATCACCCCCCAATCTTGTCAAAAAGTGTCAGATTCAATCACCCCCCCAATCTTGTCAAAAAGTGTCAGATTCAATCACCCCCCAATCTTGTCAAAAAGTGTCAGATTCAATCACCCCCCAATCTTGTCAAAAAGTGTCAGATTCAATCACCCCCCAATCTTGTCAAAAAGTGTCAGATTCAATCACCCCCCCAATCTTGTCAAAAAGTGTCAGATTCAATCACCCCCCCAATCTTGTCAAAAAGTGTCAGATTCAATCACCCCCCAATCTTGTCAAAAAGTGTCAGATTCAATCACCCCCCAATCTTGTCAAAAAGTGTCAGATTCAATCACCCCCCAATCTTGTCAAAAAGTGTCAGATTCAATCACCCCCCAATCTTGTCAAAAAGTGTCAGATTCAATCACCCCCCCAATCTTGTCAAAAAGTGTCAGATTCAATCACCCCCCCAATCTTGTCAAAAAGTGTCAGATTCAGATCAATCCCCCCCAATCTTGTCAAAAAGTGTCAGATTCAATCACCCCCCAATCTTGTCAAAAAGTGTCAGATTCAATCACCCCCCAATCTTGTCAAAAAGTGTCAGATTCAATCACCCCCCAATCTTGTCAAAAAGTGTCAGATTCAATCACCCCCCCAATCTTGTCAAAAAGTGTCAGATTCAATCACCCCCCCAATCTTGTCAAAAAGTGTCAGATTCAATCACCCCCCAATCTTGTCAAAAAGTGTCAGATTCAATCACCCCCAATCTTGTCAAAAAGTGTCAGATTCAATCACCCCCCCCAATCTTGTCAAAAAGTGTCAGATTCAATCACCCCCCAATCTTGTCAAAAAGTGTCAGATTCAATCACCCCCCAATCTTGTCAAAAAGTGTCAGATTCAATCACCCCCCAATCTTGTCAAAAAGTGTCAGATTCAATCACCCCCCAATCTTGTCAAAAAGTGTCAGATTCAATCACCCCCCCAATCTTGTCAAAAAGTGTCAGATTCAATCACCCCCCCAATCTTGTCAAAAAGTGTCAGATTCAATCACCCCCCCAATCTTGTCAAAAAGTGTCAGATTCAATCACCCCCCAATCTTGTCAAAAAGTGTCAGATTCAATCACCCCCCAATCTTGTCAAAAAGTGTCAGATTCAATCACCCCCCAATCTTGTCAAAAAGTGTCAGATTCAATCACCCCCCAATCTTGTCAAAAAGTGTCAGATTCAATCACCCCCCAATCTTGTCAAAAAGTGTCAGATTCAATCACCCCCCAATCTTGTCAAAAAGTGTCAGATTCAATCACCCCCCAATCTTGTCAAAAAGTGTCAGATTCAATCACCCCCCCAATCTTGTCAAAAAGTGTCAGATTCAATCACCCCCCAATCTTGTCAAAAAGTGTCAGATTCAATCACCCCCCCCCCAATCTTGTCAAAAAGTGTCAGATTCAATCACCCCCCAATCTTGTCAAAAAGTGTCAGATTCAATCACCCCCCCCAATCTTGTCAAAAAGTGTCAGATTCAATCACCCCCCAATCTTGTCAAAAAGTGTCAGATTCAATCACCCCCCAATCTTGTCAAAAAGTGTCAGATTCAATCACCCCCCAATCTTCAATCAAAAAGTGTCAGATTCAATCACCCCCCAATCTTGTCAAAAAGTGTCAGATTCAATCACCCCCCCAATCTTGTCAAAAAGTGTCAGATTCAATCACCCCCCCAATCTTGTCAAAAAGTGTCAGATTCAATCACCCCCCCCAATCTTGTCAAAAAGTGTCAGATTCAATCACCCCCCAATCTTGTCAAAAAGTGTCAGATTCAATCACCCCCCCAATCTTGTCAAAAAGTGTCAGATTCAATCACCCCCCCCAATCTTGTCAAAAAGTGTCAGATTCAATCACCCCCCCAAACTTGTCAAAAAGTGTCAGATTCAATCACCCCCAATCTTGTCAAAAAGTGTCAGATTCAATCACCCCCGAAATCTTGTCAAAAAGTGTCAGATTCAATCACCCCCCAATCTTGTCAAAAAGTGTCAGATTCAATCACCCCCCCAATCTTGTCAAAAAGTGTCAGATTCAATCACCCCCCCAATCTTGTCAAAAAGTGTCAGATTCAATCACCCCCCCAATCTTGTAAAAGTGTCAGATTCAATCAATCTTGTCAGATGTCAGATTCAATCACCCCCCAATCTTGTCAAAAAGTGTCAGATTCAATCACCCCCCAATCTTGTCAAAAAGTGTCAGATTCAATCACCCCCCAATCTTGTCAAAAAGTGTCAGATTCAATCACCCCCCAATCTTGTCAAAAAGTGTCAGATTCAATCACCCCCCCCAATCTTGTCAAAAAGTGTCAGATTCAATCACCCCCCAATCTTGTCAAAAAGTGTCAGATTCAATCACCCCCCAATCTTGTCAAAAAGTGTCAGATTCAATCACCCCCCAATCTTGTCAAAAAGTGTCAGATTCAATCACCCCCCCAATCTTGTCAAAAAGTGTCAGATTCAATCACCCCCCAATCTTGTCAAAAAGTGTCAGATTCAATCACCCCCCAATCTTGTCAAAAATGTCAGATTCAATCACCCCCCAATCTTGTCAAAAAGTGTCAGATTCAATCACCCCCCAATCTTGTCAAAAAGTGTCAGATTCAATCACCCCCCAATCTTGTCAAAAAGTGTCAGATTCAATCAATCTTGTCAAAAAAGTGTCAGATTCAATCACCCCCCCAATCTTGTCAAAAAGTGTCAGATTCAATTCAATCAGTGTCCCCCCCAATCTTGTCAAAAAGTGTCAGATTCAATCACCCCCCCCCAATGTTGTCAAAAATGTCAGATTCAATCACCCCAATCTTGTCAAAAAGTGTCAGATTCAATCACCCCCCAATCTTGTCAAAAGTGTCAATCTTGATTCAATCAATCACCCCCCAATCTTGTCAAAAAGTGTCAGATTCAATCACCCCCCCAATCTTGTCAAAAAGTGTCAGATTCAATCACCCCCCAATCTTGTCAAAAAGTGTCAGATTCAATCACTCCCCCCAATCTTGTCAAAAAGTGTCAGATTCAATCACCCCCCCAATCTTGTCAAAAATTCAATCATCCCCCCAATCTTGTCAAAAAGTGTCAGATTCAATCACCCCCCAATCTTGTCAAAAAGTGTCAGATTCAATCACCCCCCCCCCCAATCTTGTCAAAAAGTGTCAGATTCAATCATCCCCCCCCCCCCAATCTTGTCAAAAGTGTCAGATTCAATCACCCCCCCCAATCTTGTCAAAAAGTGTCAGATTCAATCACCCCCCAATCTTGTCAAAAAGTGTCAGATTCAATCACCCCCAATCTTGTCAAAAAAGTGTCAGATTCAATCACCCCCCCCAATCTTGTCAAAAAGTGTCAGATTCAATCACCCCCCAATCTTGTCAAAAAGTGTCAGATTCAATCACCCCCCAATCTTGTCAAAAAGTGTCAGATTCAATCACCCCCCAATCTTGTCAAAAAAGTGTCAGATTCAATCACCCCCCAATCTTGTCAAAAAGTGTCAGATTCAATCACCCCCCCAATCTTGTCAAAAAGTGTCAGATTCAATCACCCCCCCCAATCTTGTCAAAAAGTGTCAGTCAAAAATTCAATTCACCCCCCCCAATCTTGTCAAAAAGTGTCAGATTCAATCACCCCCCAATCTTGTCAAAAAGTGTCAGATTCAATCACCCCCCCAATCTTGTCAAAAAGTGTCAGATTCAATCACCCCCCCAATCTTGTCAAAAAGTGTCAGATTCAATCACCCCCCAATCTTGTCAAAAAGTGTCAGATTCAATCACCCCCCAATCTTGTCAAAAAGTGTCAGATTCAATCACCCCCCCAATCTTGTCAAAAAGTGTCAGATTCAATCACCCCCCAATCTTGTCAAAAAGTGTCAGATTCAATCACCCCCCAATCTTGTCAAAAAGTGTCAGATTCAATCACCCCCCCCCAATCTTGTCAAAAAGTGTCAGATTCAATCACCCCCCCCAATCTTGTCAAAAAGTGTCAGATTCAATCACCCCCCAATCTTGTCAAAAAGTGTCAGATTCAATCATGTCAGATTCAATCCCCCCAATCTTGTCAAAAAGTGTCAGATTCAATCACCCCCCCAATCTTGTCAAAAAGTGTCAGATTCAATCACCCCCCCCCAATCTTGTCAAAAAGTGTCAGATTCAATCACCCCCCAATCTTGTCAAAAAGTGTCAGATTCAAATCACCCCCTCAATCAAAAAGTGTATCAGATTCAATCCCACCCCCCAATCTTGTCAAAAAATGTCAGATTCAATCACCCCCAATCTTGTCAAAAAGTGTCAGATTCAATCACCCCCCAATCTTGTCAAAAAGTGTCAGATTCAATCACCCCCCAATCTTGTCAAAAAGTGTCATCACCCTAATCTTGATTCAATCATCCCCCCAATCTTGTCAAAAAGTGTCAGATTCAATCAGACCCCCCAATCTTGTCAAAAAGTGTCAGATTCAATCACCCCCAATCTTGTCAAAAAGTGTCAGATTCAATCACCCCCCAATCTTGTCAAAAAGTGTCAGATTCAATCACCCCCCAATCTTGTCAAAAAGTGTCAGATTCAATCACCCCCCAATCTTGTCAAAAAGTGTCAGATTCAATCACCCCCAATCTTGTCAAAAAGTGTCAGATTCAATCACCCCCCCCAATCTTGTCAAAAAGTGTCAGATTCAATCACCCCCCAATCTTGTCAAAAAGTGTCAGATTCAAAAATCAGATTCAATCATCCCCCCCAATCTTGTCAAAAAGTGTCAGATTCAATCACCCCCCAATCTTGTCAAAAAGTGTCAGATTCAATCACCACCCCCCAATCTTGTCAAAAAGTGTCAGATTCAATCACCCCCCCCAATCTTGTCAAAAAGTGTCAGATTCAATCACCCCCCAATCTTGTCAAAAAGTGTCAGATTCAATCATTCAATCCCCCCCAATCTTGTCAAAAAGTGTCAGATTCAATCACCCCCCAATCTTGTCAAAAAGTGTCAGATTCAATCACCCCCCCCAATCTTGTCAAAAAAGTGTCAGATTCAATCACCCCCCCCAATCTTGTCAAAAAGTGTCAGATTCAATCACCCCCCAATCTTGTCAAAAAGTGTCATGATTCAATCAACTCCCCCAATCTTGTCAAAAAGTGTCAGATTCAATCACCCCAATCTTGTCAAAAGTGTCAGATTCTAAAAGTGTCAGATAAACCCCCAATCTTGTCAAAAAGTGTCAGATTCAATCACCCCCCAATCTTGTCAAAAAGTGTCAGATTCAATCACCCCTAAAACCCCAATCTTGTCAAAAAGTGTCAGATTCAATCACCCCCCCAATCTTGTCAAAAAGTGTCAGATTCAATCACCCCCCAATCTTGTCAAAAAGTGTCAGATTCAATCACCCCCCCAATCTTGTCAAAAAGTGTCAGATTCAATCACCCCCCCAATCTTGTCAAAAAGTGTCAGATTCAATCACCCCCCCAATCTTGTCAAAAAGTGTCAGATTCAATCACCCCCCAATCTTGTCAAAAAGTGTCAGATTCAATCACCCCCCAATCTTGTCAAAAAGTGTCAGATTCAATCACCCCCCAATCTTGTCAAAAAGTGTCAGATTCAATCACCCCCCCAATCTTGTCAAAAAGTGTCAGATTCAATCACCCCCCCAATCTTGTCAAAAAGTGTCAGATTCAATCACCCCCCAATCTTGTCAAAAAGTGTCAGATTCAATCACCCCCCCCAATCTTGTCAAAAGTGTCAGATTCAATCACCCCCCAATCTTGTCAAAAAGTGTCAGATTCAATCATCCCCCCCCAATCTTGTCAAAAAGTCAATCAGATTCAATCAGATTCAATCCCCCAATCTTGTCAAAAAGTGTCAGATTCAATCACCCCCCCAATCTTGTCTAAGAAGTGTCACATTCAATCCCCCCAATCCTTGTCAAAAATTGTCAGATTCAATCACCCCCCCCACAATCTTGTCAAAAAGTGTCAGATTCAATCACCCCCCCAATCTTGTCAAAAAGTGTCAGATTCAATCACCGCCCCCCCAATCTTGTCAAAAAGTGTCAGATTCAATCACCCCCCAATCTTGTCAAAAAGTGTCAGATTCAATCACCCCCCAATCTTGTCAAAAAGTGTCAGATTCAATCACCCCCAATCTTGTCAAAAAGTGTCAGATTCAATCACCCCCCAATCTTGTCAAAAAGTGTCAGATTCAATCACCCCCCCAATCTTGTCAAAAAGTGTCAGATTCAATCACCCCCCCAATCTTGTCAAAAAGTGTCAGATTCAATCACCCCCCAATCTTGTCAAAAAGTGTCAGATTCAATCACCCCCCCAATCTTGTCAAAAAGTGTCAGATTCAATCACCCCCCCCAATCTTGTCAAAAAGTGTCAGATTCAATCAGCCCCCAATCTTGTCAAAAAATGTCAGATTCCCCCCAATCTTGTCAAAAAGTGTCAGATTCAATCACCCCCCAATCTTGTCAAAAAGTGTCAGATTCAATCACCCCCCCAATCTTGTCAAAAAGTGTCAGATTCAATCACCCCCCAATCTTGTCAAAAAAGTGTCAGATTCAATCACCCCCCAATCTTGTCAAAAAGTGTCAGATTCAATCACCCCCTCAATCTTGTCAAAAAGTGTCAGATTCAATCACCCCCCAATCTTGTCAAAAAGTGTCAGATTCAATCACCCCCCCAATCTTGTCAAAAAGTGTCAGATTCAATCACCCCCCCCCAATCTTGTCAAAAAGTGTCAGATTCAATCACCCCCCAATCTTGTCAAAAAGTGTCAGATTCAATCACCCCAATCTTGTCAAAAAGTGTCAGATTCAATCACCCCCCCCAATCTTGTCAAAAAGTGTCAGATTCAATCACCCCCCCAATCTTGTCAAAAAGTGTCAGATTCAATCACCCCCCCAATCTTGTCAAAAAGTGTCAGATTCAATCACCCCCCAATCTTGTCAAAAAGTGTCAGATTCAATCACCCCCCCAATCTTGTCAAAAAGTGTCAGATTCAATCACCCCCCAATCTTGTCAAAAAGTGTCAGATTCAATCACCCCCCAATCTTGTCAAAAAGGTGTCAGATTCAATCACCCCCCAATCTTGTCAAAAAGTGTCAGATTCAATCCACCCCCCCCCCAATCTTGTCAAAAGTGTCAGATTCAATCACCCCCCCCAATCTTGTCAAAAAGTGTCAGATTCAATCACCCCCCAATCTTGTCAAAAAGTGTCAGATTCAATCACCCCCCCAATCTTGTCAAAAAGTGTCAGATTCAATCCCCCCCCCCAATCTTGTCAAAAAGTGTCAGATTCAATCACCCCCCCAATCTTGTCGAAAAAGTGTCAGATTCAATCACCCCCCAATCTTGTCAAAAAGTGTCAGATTCAATCACCCCCCAATCTTGTCAAAAAGTGTCAGATTCAATCACCCCCAATCTTGTCAAAAAGTGTCAGATTCAATCACCCCCCAATCTTGTCAAAAAAGTGTCAGATTCAATCACTCCCCCAATCTTGTCAAAAAGTGTCAGATTCAATCACCCCCCCCCAATCTTGTCAAAAAGTGTCAGATTCAATCACCCCCCAATCTTGTCAAAAAGTGTCAGATTCAATCACCCCCCAATCTTGTCAAAAAGTGTCAGATTCAATCACCCCCCCAATCTTGTCAAAAAGTGTCCAGATTCAATCACCCCCCCCCAATCTTGTCAAAAAGTGTCAGATTCAATCCCCCCAATCTTGTCAAAAAGTGTCAGATTCAATCACCCCCCCCAATCTTGTCCAAAAGTGTCAGATTCAATCACCCCCCAATCTTGTCAAAAAGTGTCAGATTCAATCACCCCCCCCCAATCTTGTCAAAAAGTGTCAGATTCAATTACCCCCCAATCTTGTCAAAAAGTGTCAGATTCAATCACCCCCCAATCTTGTCAAAAAGTGTCAGATTCAATCACCCCCCAATCTTGTCAAAAAGTGTCAGATTCAATCAACCCCCCAATCTTGTCAAAAAGTGTCAGATTCAATCACCCCCCCAATCTTGTCAAAAAGTGCCAGATTCAATCACCCCCCAATCTTGTCAAAAAGTGTCAGATTAAATCACCCCCCAATCTTGTCAAAAAGTGTCAGATTCAATCACCCCCCCCCCAATCTTGTCAAAAAGTGTCAGATTCAATCACCCCCCAATCTTGTCGAAAAGTGTCAGATTCAATCACCCCCCAATCTTGTCAAAAAGTGTCAGATTCAATCCACCCCCCAATCTTGTCAAAAAGTGTCAGATTCAATCACCCCCCCAATCTTGTCAAAAAGTGTCAGATTTAATCACCCCCAATCTTGTCAAAAGTGTCAGATTCAATCACCCCCTCAATCTTGTCAAAAAGTGTCAGATTCAATCACCCCCCCAATCTTGTCAAAAAGTGTCAGATTCAATCACCCCCCAATCTTGTCAAAAAGTGTCAGATTCAATCACCCCCCAATCTTGTCAAAAAGTGTCAGATTCAATCACCCCCCAATCTTGTCAAAAAGTGTCAGATTCAATCACCCCCCCCAATCTTGTCAAAAAGTGTCAGATTCAATCACCCCCCAATCTTGTCAAAATGTGTCAGATTCAATCACCCCCCCAATCTTGTCAAAAGTGCCAGATTCTTGTCTTGTCTAAAGTGTCAGATTCAATCACCCCCCAATCTTGTCAAAAAGTGTCAGATTCAATCACCCCCCCCAATCTTGTCAAAAAGTGTCAGATTCAATCACCCCCCAAACTTGTCAAAAAGTGTCAGATTCAATCACCCCCCCAATCTTGTCAAAAAGTGTCAGATTCAATCACCCCCCAATCTTGTCAAAAAGTGTCAGATTCAATCACCCCCCCCAATCTTGTCAAAAAGTGTCAGATTCAATCATCCCCCCAATCTTGTCAAAAAGTGTCAGATTCAATCACCCCCAATCTTGTCAAAAAGTGTCAGATTCAATCACCCCCCAATCTTGTCAAAAAGTGTCAGATTCAATCACCCCCCAATCTTGTCAAAAAGTGTCAGATTCAATCACCCCCCCCAATCTTGTCAAAAAGTGTCAGATTCAATCACCCCCCAATCTTGTCAAAAAGTGTCAGATTCAATCACCCCCCAATCTTGTCAAAAAGTGTCAGATTTAATCACCCCCCCAATCTTGTCAAAAAGTGTCAGATTCAATCACCCCCCCCCAATCTTGTCAAAAAGTGTCAGATTCAATCACGCCCCCAATCTTGTCAAAAAGTGTCAGATTCAATCACCCCCCCAATCTTGTCAAAAAATGTCAGATTCAATCACCCCCCAATCTTGTCAAAAAGTGTCAGATTCAATCACCCCCCCCAATCTTGTCAAAAAGTGTCAGATTCAATCGACCCCCCAATCTTGTCAAAAAGTGTCAGATTCAATCACCCCCCAATCTTGTCAACAAGTGCCAGATTCAATCACCCCCCCCCAATCTTGTCTAAAAGTGTCAGATTCAATCACCCCCCAATCTTGTCAAAAAGTGTCAGATTCAATCACCCCCCAATCTTGTCAAAAAGTGTCAGATTCAATCTGCACCCCCCAAACTTGTCAAAAAGTGTCAGATTCAATCACCCCCCAATCTTGTCAAAAAGTGTCAGATTCAATCACCCCCCAATCTTGTCAAAAAGTGTCAGATTCAATCATCCCCCCAATCTTGTCAAAAAGTGTCAGATTCAATCACCCCCCAATCTTGTCAAAAAGTGTCAGATTCAATCACCCCCCCCAATCTTGTCAAAAAGTGTCAGATTCAATCACCCCCCAATCTTGTCAAAAAGTGTCAGATTCAATCACCCCCCAATCTTGTCAAAAAGTGTCAGATTCAATCACACCCCCCAATCTTGTCAAAAAGTGTCAGATTCAATCGACCCCAATCTCAAAAAGTGTCAGATTCAATCACCCCCCCAATCTTGTCAAAAGTGTCAGATTCAATTACCCCCTAAATCTTCTCAAAGTGTCAGAATTTAATCACCCCCCAATCTTGTCAAGAAAGTGTCAGATTCAATCACCCCCCAATCTTGTCAAAAAGTGTCAGATTCAATCACCCCCCCAATCTTGTCAAAAAGTGTCAGATTCAATCACCCCCCAATCTTGTCAAAAAATGTCAGATTCAATCACCCCCCCAATCTTGTCAAAAAGTGTCAGATTCAATCACCCCCCAATCTTGTCAAAAAGTGTCAGATTCAATCACCCCCCCCCCAATCTTGTCAAAAAGTGTCAGATTCAATCACCCCCCAATCTTGTCAAAAAGTGTCAGATTCAATCACCCCCTCAATCTTGTCAAAAAGTGTCAGATTCAATCACCCCCCAATCTTGTCAAAAAGTGTCAGATTCAATCACCCCCCCAATCTTGTCAAAAAGCTGTCAGATTCAATCACCCCCCAATCTTGTCAAAAAGTGTCAGATTCAATCACCCCCCCAATCTTGTCAAAAAGTGTCAGATTCAATCACCCCCCAATCTTGTCAAAAAGTGTCAGATTCAATCACCCCCCCAATCTTGTCAAAAAGTGTCAGATTCAATCACCCCCCAATCTTGTCAAAAAGTGTCAGATTCAATCATCCCCCCCAATCTTGTCAAAAAGTGTCAGATTCAATCACCCCCCAATCTTGTCAAAAAGTGTCAGATTCAATCACCCCCCAATCTTGTCAAAAAGTGTCAGATTCAATCACCCCCCAATCTTGTCAAAAAGTGTCAGATTCAATCATCTTGTCAAAAAGTGTCAGATTCAATCCCCCCCAATCTTGTCAAAAAGTGTCAGATTCAATCACCCCCCCAATCTTGTCAAAAAGTGTCAGATTCAATCACCCCCCCCAATCTTGTCAAAAAGTGTCAGATTCAATCACCCCCCCCCAATCTTGTCAAAAAGTGTCAGATTCAATCACCCCCCAATCTTGTCAAAAAGTGTCAGATTCAATCACCCCCCCAATCTTGTCAAAAAGTGTCAGATTCAATCACCCCCCCCAATCTTGTCAAAAAGTGTCAGATTCAATCACCCCCCCAATCTTGTCAAAAAGTGTCAGATTCAATCACCCCCCAATCTTGTCAAAAAGTGTCAGATTCAATCACCCCCCAATCTTGTCAAAAAGTGTCAGATTCAATCACCCCCCAATCTTGTCAAAAAGTGTCAGATTCAATCACCCCCCAATCTTGTCAAAAAGTGTCAGATTCAATCACCCCCCAATCTTGTCAAAAAGTGTCAGATTCAATCACCCCCCCAATCTTGTCAAAAAGTGTCAGATTCAATCACCCCCCAATCTTGTCAAAAAGTGTCAGATTCAATCACCCCCCCTTGTCAAAAAGTGTCAGATTCCACCCCCCAATCTTGTCAAAAAGTGTCAGATTCAATCACCCCCCAATCTTGTCAAAAAGTGTCAGATTCAATCACCCCCCAATCTTGTCAAAAAGTGTCAGATTCAATCACCCCCAATCTTGTCAATCACCCCCCAATGTTGTCAAAAATGTCAGATTCAATCACCCCCCCTAATCTTGTCAAAAAGTGTCAGATTCAATCACCCCCCCCCAATCTTGTCAAAAAGTGTCAGATTCAAACCCCCCAATCTTGTCAAAAAGTGTCAGATTCAATCACCCCCCCAATCTTGTCAAAAAGTGTCAGATTCAATCACCCCCAATCTTGTCAAAAAGTGTCAGATTCAATCACCCCCCCAATCTTGTCAAAAAGTGTCAGATTCAATCACCCCCCAATCTTGTCAAAAAGTGTCAGATTCAATCACCCCCAATCTTGTCAAAAAGTGTCAGATTCAATCACCCCCCAATCTTGTCAAAAAGTGTCAGATTCAATCACCCCCCAATCTTGTCAAAAAGTGTCAGATTCAATCACCCCCCAATCTTGTCAAAAAGTGTCAGATTCAATCACCCCCCCAATCTTGTCAAAAAGTGTCAGATTCAATCACCCCCCAATCTTGTCAAAAAGTGTCAGATTCAATCACCCCCTCAAACTTGTCTAAAAGTGTCAGATTCAATCGGCCCCCAATCTTGTCAAAAAGTGTCAGATTCAATCACCCCCCCAATCTTGTCAAAAAGTGTCAGATTCAATCACCCCCCCAAACTTGTCAAAAAGTGTCAGATTCAATCACCCCCCAATCTTGTCAAAAAGTGTCAGATTCAATCACCCCCCCCAATCTTGTCAAAAAGTGTCAGATTCAATCATCCCCCCCAATCTTGTCAAAAAGTGTCAGATTCAATCACCCCCCAATCTTGTCAAAAAGTGTCAGATTCAATCACCCCCCCCCCAATCTTGTCGAAAAGTGTCAGATTCAATCGACCCCCCCCCAATCTTGTCAAAAAATGTCAGATTCAATCACCCCCCCCAATCTTGTCAAAAAGTGTCAGATTCAATCACCCCCCCCAATCTTGTCAAAAAGTGTCAGATTCAATCACCCCCCCCCCAATCTTGTCAAAAAGTGTCAGATTTATTTACCGCCCCCCCAATCTTGTCAAAAAGTGTCAGATTCAATTACCCCCCCAATCTTGTCAAAAAGTGTCAGATTCAATCACCCCCCCCAATCTTGTCAAAAAGTGTCAGATTCAATCACCCCCCCCCAATCTTGTCAAAAAGTGTCAGATTCAATCAACCCCCCCAATCTTGTCAAAAAGTGTCAGATTCAATCACCCCCCAATCTTGTCAACAAGTGCCAGATTCAATCAACCCCCCAATCTTGTCTAAAAGTGTCAGATTAAATCACCCCCCCAATCTTGTCAAAAAGTGTCAGATTCAATCACACCCCCCCCCAATCTTGTCAAAAAGTGTCAGATTCAATCACCCCCTCAAACTTGTCTAAAAGTGTCAGATTCAATCACCCCCCCCAATCTTGTCAAAAAGTGTCAGATTCAATCACCCCCCCAATCTTGTCAAAAAGTGTCAGATTCAATCACCCCCCCAAACTTGTCAAAAAGTGTCAGATTCAATCACCCCCCAATCTTGTCAAAAAGTGTCAGATTCAATCACCCCCCCCCCAATCTTATCAAAAAGTGTCAGATTCAATCACCCCCCCCCCGATCTTGTCAAAAAGTGTCAGATTCAATCACCCCCCAATGTTGTCAAAATATGTCAGATTCAATCACCCCCCCAATCTTGTCGAAAAGTGTCAGATTCAATCGACCCCCCCAATCTTGTCAAAAAGTGTCAGATTCAATCACCCCCCCCAATCTTGTCAAAAAGTGTCAGATTCAATCACCCCCCCCAATCTTCTCAAAAAGTGTCAGATTTAATCACCCCCCCCAATCTTGTCAAAAAGTGTCAGATTCAATCACCCCCCAATCTTGTCAAAAAGTGTCAGATTCAATCACCCCCCCCAATCTTGTCAAAAAGTGTCAGATTCAATCACCCCCCCAATCTTGTCAAAAAATGTCAGATTCAATCACCCCCCGAAATCTTGTCAAAAAGTGTCAGATTCAATCACCCCCCCAATCTTGTCAAAAAGTGTCAGGTTCAATCACCCCCCCCCAATCTTGTCAAAAAGTGTCACATTCAATCACCCCCCCCCAATCTTCTCAAAAAGTGTCAGATTTAATCACCCCCCAATCTTGTCAAAAAGTGTCAGATTCAATCACCCCCCAATCTTGTCAAAAAGTGTCAGATTCAATCACCCCCCCCCAATCTTGTCAAAAAGTGTCAGATTCAATCACCCCCCCAATCTTGTCAAAAAGTGTCAGATTCAATCACCCCCCCAATCTTGTCAAAAAGTGTCAGATTCAATCACCCCCCAATCTTGTCAAAAAGTGTCAGATTCAATCACCCCCCCCCAATCTTGTCAAAAAGTGTCAGATTCAATCACCCCCCAATCTTGTCAAAAAGTGTCAGATTCAATCACCCCCCCAATATTGTCAAAAAGTGTCAGGTTCAATCACCCCCCCCAATCTTGTCAAAAAGTGTCACATTCAATCACCCCCCCCCAATCTTGTCAAAAAGTGTCAGATTCAATCACCCCCCCAATCTTGTCAAAAAATGTCAGATTCAATCGACCCCCCCAATCTTGTCAAAAAGTGTCAGATTCAATCACCCCCCAATCTTGTCAACAAGTGCCAGATTCAATCACCCCCCCCCCAATCTTGTCTAAAAGTGTCAGATTCAATCACCCCCCCCCAATCTTGTCAAAAAGTGTCAGATTCAATCACCCCCCCAATCTTGTCAAAAAGTGTCAGATTCAATCACCCCCTCAAACTTGTCTAAAAGTGTCAGATTCAATCGTCCCCCCAATCTTGTCAAAAAGTGTCAGATTCAATCACCCCCCCCCCAATCTTGTCAAAAAGTGTCAGATTCAATCACCCCCCCCAAACTTGTCAAAAAGTGTCAGATTCAATCACCCCCCAATCTTGTCAAAAAGTGTCAGATTCAATCACCCCCCCCCAATCTTGTCAAAAAGTGTCAGATTCAATCATCCCCCCCCAATCTTGTCAAAAAGTGTCAGATTCAATCACCCCCCAATGTTGTCAAAAAGTGTCAGATTCAATCACCCCCCCAATCTTGTCGAAAAGTGTCAGATTCAATCGACCCCCCCCAATCTTGTCAAAAAATGTCAGATTCAATCACCCCCCCCCCAATCTTGTCAAAAAGTGTCAGATTCAATCACCCCCCCAATCTTGTCAAAAAGTGTCAGATTCAATCACCCCCCCCAATCTTGTCAAAAAGTGTCAGATTTATTTACCGCCCCCCCAATCTTGTCAAAAAGTGTCAGATTCAATCACCCCCCCCCAATCTTGTCAAAAAGTGTCAGATTCAATCACCCCCCCCAATCTTGTCAAAAAGTGTCAGATTCAATCACCCCCCAATCTTGTCAAAAAGTGTCAGATTCAATCAACCCCCCAATCTTGTCAAAAAGTGTCAGATTCAATCACCCCCCAATCTTGTCAACAAGTGCCAGATTCAATCAACCCCCCAATCTTGTCTAAAAGTGTCAGATTAAATCACCCCCCCAATCTTGTCAAAAAGTGTCAGATTCAATCACCCCCCCCAATCTTGTCAAAAAGTGTCAGATTCAATCACCCCCCAATCTTGTCAAAAAGTGTCAGATTCAATCACCCCCCAATCTTGTCAAAAAGTGTCAGATTCAATCACCACCCCCCAATCTTGTCAAAAAGTGTCAGATTCAATCACCCCCCAATCTTGTCAAAAAGTGTCAGATTCAATCACCCCCCAATCTTGTCAAAAAGTGTCAGATTCAATCACCCCCCCAATCTTGTCAAAAAGTGTCAGATTCAATCACCCCCCCAATCTTGTCAAAAAGTGTCAGATTCAATCACCCCCCAATGTTGTCAAAATATGTCAGATTCAATCACCCCCCCAATCTTGTCGAAAAGTGTCAGATTCAATCGACCCCCCCAATCTTGTCAAAAAGTGTCAGATTCAATCACCCCCCCAATCTTGTCAAAAAGTGTCAGATTCAATCACCCCCCCAATCTTCTCAAAAAGTGTCAGATTTAATCACCCCCAATCTTGTCAAAAAGTGTCAGATTCAATCACCCCCCAATCTTGTCAAAAAGTGTCAGATTCAATCACCCCCCCCAATCTTGTCAAAAAGTGTCAGATTCAATCACCCCCCAATCTTGTCAAAAAGTGTCAGATTCAATCACCCCCCAATCTTGTCAAAAAGTGTCAGATTCAATCTCCCCCCACTACTTGTCAAAAAGTGTCAGATTCAATCACCCCCCCAATCTTGTCAAAAAGTGTCAGATTCAATCACCCCCCCCCCCCAATCTTGTCAAAAAGTGTCAGATTCAATCACCCCCCCAATCTTCTCAAAAAGTGTCAGATTTAATCACCCCCCCAATCTTGTCAAAAAGTGTCAGATTCAATCACCCCCCCAATCTTGTCAAAAAGTGTCAGATTCAATCACCCCCCCCCAATCTTGTCAAAAAGTGTCAGATTCAATCACCCCCCAATCTTGTCAAAAAGTGTCAGATTCAATCACCCCCCCAATCAAAAGTGTCAGATTCAATCACCCCCCAATCTTGTCAAAAAGTGTCAGATTCAATCACCCCCCAATCTTGTCAAAAAGTGTCAGATTCAATCACCCCCCCCAATCTTGTCAAAAAGTGTCAGATTCAATCACCCCCCAATCTTGTCAAAAAGTGTCAGATTCAATCACCCCCCAATCTTGTCAAAAAGTGTCAGATTCAATCACCCCCCAATCTTGTCAAAAAGTGTCAGATTCAATCACCCCCCAATCTTGTCAAAAAGTGTCAGATTCAATCACCCCCCAATCTTGTCAAAAAGTGTCAGATTCAATCACCCCCAATCTTGTCAAAAAGTGTCAGATTCAATCACCCCCCAATCTTGTCAAAAAGTGTCAGATTCAATCACAGATTCAATCACCCCCCAATCTTGTCAAAAAGTGTCAGATTCCAATCACCCCCCCAATCTTGTCAAAAAGTGTCAGATTCAATCACCCCCCCCAATCTTGTCAAAAAGTGTCAGAGTGTCAGATTCAACCCCCCCCCAATCTTG
>JAGDYQ010000026.1:8521653-8603367 GCA_021962125.1 Bulinus truncatus
TAGTGTTTTTATATTCAGAACTTACATACTAGATTAAAAAAAACGTAACTTTGTTAAAGGATGGCAGTTAAAAAATATTGATTTTGAAGGATTACTATGTATGGATTTAATGTTAAGATTAGCGCTGCCCGCGGTTGCCGTTATCGATAATAGGTAACTTTTATCGGCAAATAAGCGACTCGTCAAGAACACGGTTTTTTAATTTTTTGAGCAGTCAATCAACATAAAAATGATTAAATAAGATATTTAGAATATATTAACAGTTGATCGATCAATAAAAACATTGGGTCGCGACCTAATTAAAAAATAAAAGCAAAATTTATCTTACCTTATTTTGAAATGTTGATTCCTCAAAACGAAGATGGCGTAGTTAACAAAAAAATTCACACAGATTAACTTAAGGATAAGTTCTTTTAAAATTATGGCAAAGTAAAAATAAAATAATGAGTAAATTAAAGCGTTTCAGAAAATCACAGTACCACTGGTTCTAACTGTTGCCAAACATGGCTTATGTAGCATACGGAGATTTTCAAGGCTATTTCCGGGTCGTTTGGGCACGGATATCATAGTACCTACAATGAGATTGTCAAGTTAGTGTAGACTGTTAGGTCTTTGTGTTTTTTTTTTTTGATGGAATGATAATTTTTTATTGTTATTACATTAATAATAAAAAATAAATTATAAATTCTTCCTATGAATAAGAAATAATTTGAAAGCTATTAAACTAAATCTACTAAAATCATACTAAAAATAAATATTAAAATGATTAAAAATGTAAATCTCTGGCGACCATGCCATATGTCATGATTTATTTAGCCAATTTTCCAAAAATTTGCTATTTACTTACATTAAATGCTCCTAATTTTATATGCATTAAAAAATTAAACAAAAGATCTTCACTTTTGGTTTATGAATTTAAAACAATAATAAGTATATGATTTAAAAAAAAATAATTTTGAAGAAAAATTTACTACTATTAAGTATTACTATTTTTCTTTTATTGTTAAAATGTTTTCAAGGTCTCTACAGACTGGCTCCAAGACTGGCTTTAAGTTGTATCCTCTTAATTCAGTAGAGAATCTTGAATTCACACATGAAAATAATGGTAAAGTAAATTAAGATAGTCTTTAACAATTGTTAAACCTCATTTGTTTTGGGGAAAAGTAGCATTATTTATAACTAGCTGTACCCTGCAAAACCTTTTCTTAGAGGTATATTCCTGTAGGCTATGTTATTTTTGGTTTTGGACAGATCCGATTTTTTCATGACTTTTATTACTATAGTTTACGTTTGACGATTTTAAACTGGAATACTGTTGTATTGATTCTCTACTTTCGATTTAACGCAGAACCCTAATCGCTATTATTTTATTAGATTATTTTTTATTCAATGAAAAGTATTTAAACAGATCTTTTATACTGTATGATTACTTTGTATGTAAATCTTTTGTTAGGTGGACTGATTAAAAATATATTATTAATCTTATTGAAATTTTTTACTCTTATTTCTGAAATATTATACATTTGACTCTTGACTGTCCCACTTCTGCACTATCCAGTCTAACTTAAACATATTTAACCAAAATAAAATGAGTGTTTTGATAATTTCATTAGGTCAGAGTCTACTGTGTCTCTACATAAAATTAATTGTTCAGGTAGCTATTTAAATAGTTTGCTGATGAAATAAATGTAGTTTAACTAGTTTCAATCATTTACATTTTTTTAGAGCGTCCCAATATTCACCTTGTGGAACGTTTGTTTGCCAGTAGTCTGGTTGCCTTGGTGAGCAGTGATCACCCTCGGAAACTTGATGTCTGTCATTTTAAAAAGGGATCAGAAATATGCAACTATTCTTATTCCAATGCCATTTTGGCAGTAAAGCTGAACAGAATGGTAATGATGAAAGAAATACAACTAATAAAAACTTTCTTCGCTGCTAAAAGATAAATAACATATTAGAACATGTTAATTTATGGTACATCTTTACTTCATCAATTCAATGTTAATTCTAACCCTCATTTTAAAAAAATTAAAACTGAATTTTTTTTTCAGAGGCTAGTGGTATGTTTGGAAGAAAGCTTGTATATTCACAATATTCGGGATATGAAAGTGCTTCATACTATTCGTGATACTCCACCTAACCCTAAAGGAATATGCGCTCTATCTCCACACAATGAGCATGCCTATCTTGCATATCCTGGCAGTGTTCATACTGGAGAAGTTCAAATATTTGACACAATTGCTTTGGTATATGTCATCTAATTTCTTTTTGTAAAACCGTATCATAAGAATGTCAACAGATAAGATATTTCATTTAAGCAATGAAAATAGTTTGAATTATTTTATTTTGACAGGAAAATTTATCTAAATTTATATGCAGCATCTATGTTGGATAATTTTCAGAGAGCAGTTATCAATATTTCTGCACATGATAATCCTTTGGCAGCAGTAACTTTCAATCCTCAAGGTACACGTCTTGCTACAGCATCAGAAAAGGTTCACTATTTTTTTTACTTAAAAGAAATGTTCAGTTCATATAGATATAGCATTTAAAGATTAAAATATATTTGAATTTAGTTAAATTTCACAAGATAATTTTATTTATATAGGTATACAATATACTTTATTCTTGTATTGGGAACATAAAATCGATCCTATTGTTTATATATTATTTAAAAACTAATGATTGGTCTCACATTTTCATGTGAATATAATTATTTTTTATTTTTTGTATATGATTTTTTTTTCTGTTAGTGATGTAAATGACGTCTAAATGTTTTCTTAACCCAGTTAAAATGATCTACTTTTTTTTTTTAGGGAACTGTCATCAGGGTTTTCAGTCTTCCAGATGGTGCAAAATTATTTGAGTTTCGAAGAGGCCTCAAAAGGTTTGTCTTTCTTTATCAGTTATTTTAAGTTAACTTTAGCAGATATTCAATGCGTTAATTTTTTTTTTCCTTTTTTAACATCAGATGTGCAGATATTCAATGTTTGGCCTTCAGTGTTGACTCAGTCTTTTTATGCACTTGTAGTAACACAGAAACGGTTCATATTTTCAAGCTTGAGGAACAGAAGGAAAAGTAAAATTTTTGATTAAAAATGTTACTTTTGTTGATTATTTTTTGTGGGCGAAGGTTCTGACTTTTTTTTTTCAAAATATAACTTTTGAGAAGCTTTTCTGTAATTTAAAACTTATTGTGAGAAACACTAATTTTTAAATATTTTTTTTTAAGACCTCAAGAAGACAGTTCTTGGATGGGTATTCTTAATAGTACATTTAGAACATCGGCAAGTTATTTGCCAGCAGGCATTTCAGATGTTATGAACCAGGGACGGTCATTTGCTACCGCTCGATTACCACATGCTGGATTAAAAAGTGTTTGCACCATTGCTCCGTAAGTTTTCATTGTGGATAGTGCTAGTTTCATAATATAGGTATGATTTTTTATCGCATTTAACATGATAAGTTCTGATTAAATGCATTTAGAATAATCTTTTACAGCTTCTCATTTCTAAAATAATATAAAAAAAATTATAACCCTGTTCTTATTCATGCATCCCAAAAACAGATGCATATCTTATAATTATTGTATTATCTTTTTTCTCACTTGAAATAGACGTGTAAAATTTGAGATAAAAATTTTAAAATTGTTTTTCAAAAATGAGTGATCATACACCTACATTTTCATATTCAATTTATCATTTTTTGTTATAAAGTACACAAATATTTTATGAAAAAAATTGATTGAAAATATGTAAGCTTGGCACCAGATGCATTAATTCTTTAATGGAATGATAATACATTGTATTATTATTTGTGCAACCTTTTATTTTATTAAATTAGCTTGTTAAAAAAATTCTCGGAATATACATTTTTTTTTGCTTGAAAGTTATATTGAATTTGTAGCTTTTTTGCTGCTTTTTTAAGGAGACCAAACATCCAATTTTTTAAAGCTCTATCGTCCCTCAAAATTTGTCTTTCTAATTATCCTCCTTCTCAATACATGTATTTAACAAAAATTCTTTAAATCTCCTTTATGCTTTATTATATTTATTTTTCATCAATTTTTTTCTTTTGTAATATGTTTAATATTAAAGTAAATGAATTACAGAAAGGCAATAATAATAATAACCAAATAAATTTTAACAGAAATGATTGCCAAAGATATTTCTTCCAAAACAAAGGCCATAAATAAAAAAAATTGTAATCTCTAGACTCTTAACATAATTTATCCTATGCATTTGAGTATGTTTATATGAATATAAAAAGGTTTTGCAATAGTCTAGATCAGGGGTGGTAAAACTTTTTCTGAGGCGGGTCATATTGAAAACTTGATTGTTATTGGCGGGCCGCATATATATTTCGTCTACTTCAATTATAATTTACAACTTATGAAAATATGAATTAATGATAACAATTATGTATTTGTCATTTTATTTCACATTCACTCTTAATTACACAAGCACATTACCTTTTAAAATACACTGCTAATTTGGTTATAAGACTTTACTATTCATAATTATCTCAACAAAAGTTTAATAATTATCAAAACAAAGGAACTTAATTTACCTACTAGCTGATTGTAACAGTTCACAATTTTCGATAATGTTCTTGAACATTTCATTGCAGTCAGTCAACAACTCGTCAGCTGAGAATTATGGGGCTCTATGTCCACAAAAAATGATTTTGAGTAAAATGAAATTTAAAGTTCACGTTTATGTACTTTGAACATATTGAACGAAAAACAACTGTTATGTTGTGATCTCAATTTTGACACTGTATATACCAAAAATAAAGGAGATGGAACCCACAACGACAAAGTATAATACTGTAGCTTCAGATGAAAAAATTTCATTTTTGGACATAGAGCTCTATAATTCTCAGCTGACGAACTATCTGTTCTTAGATTTCTTTATTTTCATACTAAAAATCGCTTGCTCACAAATGTATCTAGACCCAAACAGTAACAAAAGCTTGGCAGCAAATGCTGCTCTGGCAAACATCATGAAAACTGCAGCAAAAGAACTGACTAGAACTTCTCCATCAGCTAGTAGGTCCAGCAGCTCTAACTAATATTCTGGAGCTATAAAACCGATTTAATATCCCTAGACTCGAATCAAATAATCTGAATAAAATTTTTAAAATATATCCAAAGAAAGAAAATTAACATCGACATAGGACCTTAATATACACATGTATATGGGCCGCTGGCCATAGTTTGCCTACCCTTGGTCTAGATTGCTAACAGGTCAAAGGATAGGGTTCTATGGAGACTACTTGTAACTTGGGAGGTTGGAGAAAAAGTTTACTTTAAAAATAATTTTGTGAAAAATCACTTTACCTAGAAAGGTAATGACAATGGTATTTATGTTTTTTTCCTGTGAAATATTTTTTTAATTATGAAAAATGTTCACTTAATCTCATAACCATGACCATTAAAACAATTTTATAGAGCCCAATCTACGTTCCCACTTTAACAGAAGCATTGCATTTACCTTTAAAGCACAACATAGACCATAGCCTTGGAAATAAAAGTGATAAATAAAAATATTCATTCTGGGTCTTGTCTTAAATATCTAATGGAATCTTAGTGGTGTAACCTGCTTTCAGTTTGCATATGTTTCCTGTTTACCCCTTTGACAAGATTGTTGACATGTAAGTTATGTTAAGTTTAAAGTTTTAACTGATTTGATGGCATTTTCATTTAACTTGTTAAAAAAATTTTAAACCTAATTAAGTTTGTCTGCCTTTTTAAAAATTAATTTTTTTCCTTTGTTATATGATTCTGTTCAGTTTTTTGTACCCTGAAATTTTTTATGCAAATTTTAACACTCTCTTATGATGTTAAATAAATTTTTCATAATACACGAAATGTTAATTTATGTACTAATGGTTAAGAATTTAGTTATTTAAAATACAGTATAAACCTATCATGAAAGAAAACTTGTATTCATCAATTCTTTTTATTATTTTATTTTCTAAATTTATTCTCTTTTCATTTCTTTAGAAATGTAGTACATGACATGTTTCAGTTTAAGAAACAAAACTTAATTACTAATCCTTATAAAAATCTTTGTAAAGTTTTTTAAGAGAGTTGAATCACGTTCACTGGTTTCTGTACTGACAGTGCTCTCTAATGTTCAAATATAGATACACAGTAAATGGTTGTGTTGGTTATTTCTGGCTAATGGGGACTTTTAAGTAATCAGTCAAAGAGCCTCAGATCTGGATTAGTAAACTTTATTTCTTACATTTGCTATTTCAATTTCTGCAAATGGAATCACAGGCTGCATATTTTGCTCTCTTAACATTCCACTATTTTAATGTCATATCGTTGCGAGTTTCTGTTGCTAGGTAGGCACTCATGGACACGTGGGTTCGTTAGTTGAATAATACAAGATTTATGACCCAGTTGAAAGAGTTTACATGTTATGGCGACATGTCGATAACAAACTCTGTGCAATAACAGACCTGGCGTTCTCCAAGGACCAACTCTAAACTGTTCTTACACTTGTCTGCACTTTGTGTCCTCTCTGGTACTTGACTCACTGTGTCTTCTCTGCGTGTGACTGGCCGGTGTGTTACTGACCGTTGCTCTGAGTTTCGGTGCCATGGGGGAAGAAAATCCTTATGGAGTTTTTATAATCTCAAATTGACGGCTTGTTCACCTGTTTTGACAAGCTAATTCACATATTATTGCTAGCAAGTTCAAGCTAGTAGTCTTTTTATCACAAGTTACTTTGATTGTTATGATATTGCTATACTTTTGGCAAACATTTTTTCTAGATATAAAAATAATTGCCAAAAATAATTTATTAAAAAGCTATATATTAAAAAAAAATTATTCAAGAAATATTTATTTATGACTGGAAATGTTTTGTCATGTACAGCTGTCATATCTCTCAAAGTAACCTATTATGCTGAGTCCGTTTTGTGTATTTGTTATTACTTCTTACATTGACTTCCAATAGATATTGTTGTATTCTCACCCTGTCTACCTAACAGACCACTATTGGAGGATTGAACATTGAAGTTTTTTTGTGACATGTGAACTTGATCTTGTCACATAGTGTAATAATATAGTTACTACTACATTGGAACTTTTCTTAGATAGCCTGCCAGATGTGTGATTTTAAAAAAATACATTTCTAAGGAAACCACAATTCATGAACAGCTTGATTATTGTTAATGTCTTCTAATTTATAAATATATATATATATATATATATATATATATATTATAATATATTTATACACTCCTGTTCACAAATATGAACCTTTTGTTGGCGTTACTTTGTTAATTATATTGGCATCTGTGCTGCTCTAATCACATTTCAATGGGAGCTATGTATTGGCATGTAGACAGTAATCAGGCTAGGAAAAGTTTTTCACTGTTTTTCATTTTTATAATTTACTTACTTGTACTTTTTAGAAAAAAAAATATATCATACACTGCATAAAATACTGAAAAACAGACAGATCTCCAGAAAACTTAAACATATACAAGACAATGATCAGACATCAGTAACATATAGAAGTGAAACATGGACCATCAGCAAACAAGCAGAAAATAAGCTAAACACTTGGGAAAAGAAAATATTAAGGAAAATATATGGGCCAGTAAAGGACAACAACGAGTGGAGAAGTAGAACCAATTCAGAACTGTACGAACTATTCAAAGAACCAAATATAACAGCTGAAATCAAAATGAATAGATTGAGGTGGGTAGGTCACATAGAAAGAATTGAAAACAACAGAGGTCCAAAAGCAATATATAAGGCAACATACAATGAGAAAAGGCCTAAAAGGCAGACCAAGAAGCAGATGGTTAGAGGAAGTGGAGAAAGACCTTAAAGCCATAGGAGTGAGAGAGTGGAGGAAGAAGACCATGGATTGGGAAAAGAGGATGTAGAGCCAAAGGAAGAAGAAGTACTTTTTAGAAAATTTTGAACTCCTAATAACTTTATTAAAATTTCATTCTAGAAAGTTGAAAAAAGCCCTATTATCTCAACTTTGTGAAAAAAACAAAAAAACATTGTAATTTAAGTCTAATAAAATAAATGACTGAACTGCCAATTTTTTAAATCTTGTACTTTTTATTTTAGCTTGTGATGCAAATATAAACGCTGATTTTGTATGCCTCCTTCAAATTATATTTTTGTCAAATGTTAGAAGGGTGATAAACCTGTTTCTAACTCTTTCATTTGTAAACATTCCTTTGCTAATGTAGTTATTTACAAGGACATTTAATAAACAATTTAAAATAAAAATATTTGTCATATCTATAACATACTAGATTCATTGTAAAAAATTAACATGTGATTGAAATACTTGATTGCATGACGATGAATCATCATTACAAATTTTAAATAAACTGTTAATGGCTAAAAAGGGTAGATATGTTAAAAATATTTAATTTCAAAGGTCTGTAAAATGCTGATAAAAGATAATTTTTCAAGTTGTCTATGTTATTGTTCAGTATGTAATCGTTGAGATGATAAAAAAAGTGTTATGAAAATTTTAATTTCGTACAGGGCTTGATGTGTTAGACTATTTTAATTGCTATTTCATTGGATGAAATACCAATGAAAAGACACTGCTGGTTTCTGTCACTTAAAACTACATAAGAACTATATGTAGATTTTAAAAAATCATGCATATTTTACTTTTTTACGTTTAAGGCTTCAGAAGTTGCCTCGCCTATTAGTTGCCACTCATGAAGGTTTCCTTTACATTTACAACATTGACCCTAATGACGGTGGAGAGTGCACGTTATCAAGAACACACATGTAAGTTTTCCTCTATGTTCTCTTGGTTATTGAATATCATAAATACTTTACAATTATTGTTAGAATATTAAAAAAATGTCTGAGCTAGTGAGTCATGATGAGCTCGTCATTTCAGATTTTTATTATCGTGTTTACATTTTGAAGGCTTGAAGGACAGCCACCAGATCATGCTTCATCACTTGAAGAAGGTTCTAGTGACAGACCCTTAACTCAAACTGGCCAACATGATGATACATCATCATATGCAGCCACTGTCAGAAGACCCCAGTCCTCAACATCTTCAGAGACTATGGCTCCTACAGGTAAGCCCCGCACCCCGCTGGTGGTTCCCCCTGCTGAGCTGTGGAAAAGAGACAAGAGTTATGCAGACATGTTGAAAGGTGGGGGTCCCCAGGAGGCGACTGCGGACATAAATCCTTTATCTGTGATGGATGAGCTTATATCAGAAGGAGGTAAATCAAATTGGATCCAGTGCTTATTGGTCTACTGAAACATTTAAATCACAGTGCAATAGATTGTATGGTACTTGCAAAACCATTTACCCTTCATTTTTTTCTCATCTCTTAAAAAAAAATTTGCTTTATTTTTTTTCTCCATTAATATTAATTTACGTTTCTTCCATTAATCCTCGTAGATGAATGAACATTCATTAAAATGTCTTTTTTTAATGTTGTGGCAGTGGATTTCTTCAAATTTGATTCATTTCCAAGTTGAATGTTTAGTATTTTAATACCATTTCTCGTTTATTTTTTAAGTTTGCTTTTGTGACATGTGCTTAATTCATCAATTTTGTACAAAAAAATTACAGATTAATAAAGCTAATCAATAATTGTGTAATTTTAAAATTATATTTTACTTAAAGTCATAGCAAAACGTAAATCCAGGTAAATTAAGTTCCCTTCTACAAATATTTAAGTTTATAAATCTTTTTTTTAAATATGTACGAAATAAATCATGGTTGGCAACATTGTAGCTAGAAATTCTTCTCTCATTACATCTGTTATATCAATGCATTATATACATGTAAGCCCTGGTCTTAAACATGAAAGAATTCAAATAAGAAAATTAAAGTAGCTGTAAGCAGTTGAAAATGAAAAACTGAATTTAAGTACTTGCAAAAAATTACAACTTTAACTAGCATCTGTGTTGTTACATACTGACATGGTAAAAAAAAATTGACTCACTAATAGAAATCAGTGCTTATAATTTCACTGAAACAAGTCATATCTTATACCTGTCAGTAATCTCTTCTGAAAATAAAATGGCTTCATATTTCTGATGGCATATTTATGGCATTAAAAACTTCCAATAGTTACTGGGGACTCAATATATAAAATAAAATCTAAATTTAACTTATAAATTATTGGATCATGGTGTTATAATTTCACCAGTAATAAATGTGTACCAAGTATCTTCTTCATTTTTTTTTTAATAGTCTCTATTTCCAAATAAATTATTGTTCAGAGAACTTTTTGTCTCTCCATGTTTACTTATTCTGTGAAATTTTCGACCCTGTTAGTTGCCTGAATTTAATAATGTTGCATCAAAACACAGATACTAAATAAGTTTGTATACTTGCAATAATTAAAAAAATGAATGAAACTGGTGGTTTATTGCAGGGCTTACCTGTATATAAAAAAAATTAGTATCAAATGGTTTTTAGTGGTATTTTATCATTTAGTTGGATTGTGAAACTATTGTGATTACAAATGCAGTAAAATATTGACCATTTTCTGATCAACTCAGCCAAAACAAAATATCAAAACATTAAATAGTTAGTTAAAAAAAAATTCAATCATATTTTAAAAATTTAGTTTATTTAATATTGCATTGATCAATTTAAACACAAAAGTAGCATGGTAATAATGACTTTTTCAGTGCCAGTTGGTTAATGATTGAACTTTTAATAAGTTATATTTTCTATTTTTCACCAAATGATACCATCCTTACTGCACATTATTTTTTTTTTTCAATTTGCCTGTAATATTTACTTGACATATTCACTTGAATTCTTCATTGCTCATTTAGGTTTTAGTTTTCTATGCACTCAAATCTTATACAGTTATATTATTTCACATTTCTGCTAGAGTTCAAGCAATTATGTTTCAACTTTCTCAAAAATAGCTTACCATATACTTAATTTGATTAAAGGTTATTTTAAAATCTGGCACTGAATGGGTTCAATAATTCTAATCAGTCTGGCAATAAAAAAGAAATATTTAATGCATGTTTTACAGTTTTTATTTGCTGGTTATATTGCTAAATTAATTGAACGAGTAATGCATATAAAGATGTTTCTTGGTAGTCATGCATGATTCCTTAATAGGTTCTGTTTTAAATACAATCAGCATCATCCAGAAAATTCATTCACCACTTGTTTTTTAGATGCTAATAGTACATTTTAAGTTTCAAAGACATATAACATAAAAATTATTATTTACATACGTTTTTGTTGAAGATTGATTAAGGATTAGAGAAAACATAATTTATTCAAATATATATATTGAAAAAACAAAGTATAATATTTTAATTTTTACATTCAACTATTTTTCGCATACTAGGGCTTGGTATAAAAATTGACTTAAAGGAATTAATTGTCTGTTGGTTTTAGTTGGCCAACTGCATCTTAAAATGTTTTAACTTAATTATCAGACTAATCTGACTTTAATTATTCAAGCTCCACTTAACTTGTTCATTGGAGATCTATTTTTGAATACATTACTTTATGTAATTTTATGTACTATGTATATTTATTAGGTTATATATATTTTAGCTCATAGATTTTTTTATGTATTTCAGAGCTCAATTCAAATGCAGATATTATTTGAAAATGTTTTTTTAAAAGGGTAAAAAAAGTAAAAAAAAATATTTACTTCAACTTGTAGTATTAAAGCTAAGCTGCATTAGTTGACTGTAAATTATTTTGATTTTGGCCAAATTATTTATATTATATTTTTTATACATATTCTCATTCATTGTTTCTCTGAGATAAATATGGAATATATGTATTAAAATTCGCTTACAAATAAAAGGTTGTTTAACATTCATGAAGAATATAGAATTATCAAGGATTTTTTTTTTCAACCTGTTAATTGGTATGATCGAATTTTAATAGAAGTTAATTTTTACATAAACTATGCAATGATGGAAATTGTGTTTGTTTAACTGAAATATTACAATCTTGAGTGAATAATTTTTTTGCTTTCTAAAATTTGAGTTAAATATGAATTAGAAATTCATTAAGAAAAAATACAAATCCCTAATAGACAGTTCATATTTTAAAAAATTCACAGCAGTAATTCTGTGCTAATTTCTTTTCATTCATTTTTTTTCAGCACTTACCCTTATTTTCTTTTTCTTCTCATCCTTAATTAGAATAATTATACATTTTTAAATGTTTTGTTATTAAAATATTGGTTAATGGTATATACAGGTTAATGGCCTTTTTTTTTTTATATATGAAATAGCGAGAGATATCTCAGTATTTTCTTATAAGCTAAAGAATTAATAAGCATTCAATAAAATGATTTAATAAGAATTCACACAGACATTGAGGATGCCTTGTTTTAATGCATTGTGACTACAATTTTTAAAAAACTAAACTAGGGGTGATGATTACGACAAAATTTCATTGTCTAATTTTATAAAGAAACATTCATATCTTTTATTTGACAATTCAACAACACTTCAAAGCTGTGAATTAGTTTTATTTTTTTCAAAATTAAATATGATGTAATTTTTTTTTGTTGAACTTCAGTATTTGTTTGTATTCAAAATATATACATGTCTAAACCATTATAAAAATAATTTAAAAAAAAATTAGATAGTTTCAGTTTGAGTCTTTAGATTTTCTTTTTCCTATATGTTTTTTTTAATTTAATCATTGGGTTTTTGTCTTTTAACTCTTTCACTACTAGTGGCCTTTCCATAATATTAGATATGGAGTCTTGTTATTCTGAGTGGCCTTAATGAATAGCCTGTTGTAAAATATAAGGAGCTCCATCTAAGCTGGCAACTGCCTATTGTAGTAAAGAGTTAAAATTCAATTTTCAGAGTAAAATTAAATGCATTTTTTTTTTGTATGCCAGTGATATATAGGCATATTTTAAATGGAACATCTCTATATATATATATAGAGAGAGAGTTATTGCATTAGCTAACGAGTCCAGACAGTTATGATAGTAATTTTAATATCATTTCAGATTCATTGCCATACCAGGACCCCTTGGAAGGAGCGGTCGGAGGAGAGGAGCCACTAAGTGCACTCAGAATACACGATGACAGTGAATTTCCTCCTATGTCTCACAAGAGTCTGTGAAGATTCTATATGGAACATCCTTTGATTTCACTTATTATTAAACATTTGGAGAATAATTCATACTGTTTTTTTTTAATTTTTGGATAAAGGATTGTATTGCATAGTTAATTCAAAATAATTTACACTGTATTTTTTTTAAAACTGTTGTTCATCAGAGAGGTGAAGAAAATTTTAGCCATTTAAACCTTGTTACACAGCTGTCACACATCACAATAGTTGTATGAATTTTTACTCATCAAAAATGAAGAATCCTGATCATATAGTTTTAATTGATGAAAATTTCCTTAACAAATACTTATTTTCAAAATCTATGAACAGAAATTTAACATTGATTTAAATTTTACATTTAATTAGAATGTAAATCTTTACAGCCATTTGGTCGATTTTTATGGAAAGTTCATTAGCTAAAAATTTTTAATATTCAGATTCTTCTTAGTAGCTACTACAAGCCTATTGTATTGAAAAAGATTTTAATTTTTTTTTGATACAACATGTTTTTATTTTTAGTGTTGTTCATTGCATTTTCTCACTCATTTTGTAACCTGACTCAACAAGAATCACTGACCTGGTTCTCAAAGCATTTCTGTTGAATAGAGCTTGTGAAAGTTAAAACTTACCTGGCAATTAACCCAAATTGGCTAGTCATTTTCTTTTGTTGATTGGAAGTTTAATTTACCTATCACCCATTATATATATTTATGTCTTAAATTAATAACTCTGTTTGTGTGAACTGAACTGAAATTAATAAATTTAATTAATCCAATGCACAGAAAAATGGTTTTTGTGGAGGTAAAAAAATAGATTTTGCAGGACAGCTAATGCTGCTTTTAATTAAAAGTTTATAGTGATGACTTTTATCATGTGCATACCAGAATATAATTTGAAGAATTCTACCAGTAGTAGTTGCACTTAATATTTGCGGTCCATAAAATTTTTGTTGCTAAAAAATTCATATTGGCTAAAGTTTTCAATGAAATTTTTTTCTAATAGACCTCTGCGTTGATCATTTTTATCTAAAACATTTTTACTGCTTTGAAGCTGATGCTACAACTCTGAATTGTAAGAAAAGTTTGAAATTTGATATACACATTTCCAAAATGACATTATTATTTGCATTAATCTGTGTGTCCCCATTTCTTTCTGCTACTTTATTCATTCATTCTTAATGTTTGTATATGTATATATATATAAATAAATATACACATGTATGTATGTATGTTTATATATATTAGCATAAAAGCTTTGCTCTGTGATGGTCACTTGTTATGCTACTTATTTTTAAACTTAACAGGTGAAACAAATTACATTATAAAAACTGGCATGCACAAAATGTTTTTTTGTAGAAATAACAAATGATTAAACATGCCTTGAAAAGAACTTTTTTTCAAAAATAAACTTTCTCCTTACTTTTGTTGCGAGAAATTTATGAATGTAATTTTTTTCACATGTAAATATTTTACTGGCATGACTTATGGGATCGTGAAATTGTATATTTTAACAAAATCTTAAATTTAAAACAATAATATTTTTTCTCAAGTCAATAAATGTACAATTATAAAAAACTCAAACATCACTTTGAATTGAAGATTTATCATACTTGGTAATTGATAATGGCCTTACCATATGATAGACCAAAATGTTTTATTAGGTAACTACTTTATGCAAGTTTTCAACAAATTTAATGTACAATTATTCTAAGCAAACAATACATTTTGCTGTAAAAAAAAACAAATCTTGTGTTTGAGAAAAAATTAAAAATGTAAAACTGAAATTCATTGTGCTGTTTATCATTTATTAGTATAATAAGACTATAATAAATTCCCTTATTGTGGCATACTTCTTCATATAATAGAACTATAGCTAAATTTATAATAAAATTGTATCTTTAAACAGCCTAGCCTCAGTGGAGATTTAGCATTGGAAGTAATTGTAAAATTATCAATATAAAATCAGTAACTGTTTATTTCAGCTGTCTTTTTTTAGTAACATCAAGTGGCCAGAAATAAATAGAAAAAATAAATTGGTGGCTTTTCATGTACATTGCTCTTCTTACCTATTTATATTCTGGAGAACTTTCAATATTGTCCGTATTCACATTGACAACTTTTTCAATCTTTCAACATAAGTAAAGTAAGAGACTTTCCTTAATTTCTAGCAAATAAACTGATTTAGTCTGTAGCAGTAAGCACTATCAATTGTCATTGGACACCGTTACTGAAATAGCATTCCGGTACTGAAATAGCAGGTACTGAAATAGCATTCCAGATGGCTGATACTGAATTAGAGTATAGAAGGCCTCTAGCCAAATGTGACTAAATGGCCTTGTATTTTACAGCATCTGCTGCAATAGTAGGTGGTGAGGGGGGTGTCTAAGAATTTGTTAATGTTTTCTGGTCTATAATGTTGCCTTCAAATTGCTTGTTGATACACCCTTCTAAAATTTCTGCAAGGTTTGTTATACATGCAGACTTTATATTGTAGCCATGGATTGTCTGTTGGTCAACTGTCTGTTGCACCATGCTTTATATCTTTTAAAAACTGTGCCTAAGTCTTCACTTGTAGGTGGGCAGGTTAAACATTTTACCATCACTCCCATAAATGTAGGAGTGTCTGACTCAGTGCCAAGTCCCATAAGCAGGATAAAGAATATATCAAGGTATCTAACAGACCTATATCTTTAACCAAATAAGACTATGAATCCTACTAGTACTATTTTTCTAATAAAATGTAAATTTTGAAAAATTTGAACAACAATTGTGTAAACTACTATATTCATGTCTATTTTTAGATAGTGTGTGCTAGCTAAATCAGTGCTGGAACATTCTACTTGAATATTTCCAATGACTGGTTCTTTTTTTGGACATCTGCTTGAATGACTTAATACAAACTTAAAAAATGGATCCAGGGCATTTAAAGTTCTCATGTATCCATATGAATAAAATTATTTTTCTTTAATGTCCCTTTTTTTAATACCCAAAACTTTAGAGGTGTGTATGACTTGTTCTATTAAAAATAATCTAGAATGACTGCTTCCGTTTTGGGATTACATTAATGAGGTTTCTCAGTTCTGCTTCTAACAGGTTTTACTTTATACCTTTACAGAATGATTTATCTCCTTTGGCTCATTTTGTGAAATGGTTTTAACATAATTGTTTACAAACCGAGTTGTAATATTTCTTTGTCATCATTTTATAAAATCACTGCTAGATTAATATAATCCTTTTAAAATTCTGATGACCTAAATGAATTACTAATAAAGGTAAACTTGATCAAAAACAGATTTTTATAAAAAGAAGTACATTAAAGTCAGGCTATGGATAGGTACTTAATACAGAAGCTATGTTATACTACCAGTGGCATTTATATTGTGTGATTTTGTTGTTTATGAAAGCAATTACTGCAGAAAGTAAAAAGTAATTACATTTCTGGCAATGAATTTTTTCTCTAAATGTATAGAATTAGACTGATTTTATTTCACAATTAAAAATAGTGAATCTCATAGATTTTTGAAGTGGATCTCTAATTTTAATTATTCTGAAAAGAAAGTTTTTTTTTAATAGCATTTCTGGAGTGAAAATTATTTCTGCCACAGTTCAAAATATTTCAGATTACATTGCATGATATATGCTTCATTCACTTCCAAAATATTTAATAATTTAGCCTGATGCAGTAAAAAGTTTTAAACAAAAATTAAGAAATATTACTGAAAACAATTGTTGCTAAATTAAACAAATTTTTTTTATTCAAATAGATAACATTATCTAATCAAACGCTTATCAAACTTCATGTTGACAATTTTAGATATACAGGCCCAATTTAGTTACAATTGAATTATGATCTTATTTTGTGTTCCCAGGTGTAAATCAGCATTACATAAATCCCATAAAAATCAGTTTCTTCAATTATCTCCCTTCTATAGCTGATTTGGGTCTCAGTTATGTTGTTGAGGCTGACAAAGTAAAAAAAAAAGATTCTCCCAAAACTAAATAACATACGAGTCATTCTTTACTGAAGTTTGAAATGGACATACACGTATTTAGCAATCCAAGTGACTCACATTGCAAACTTGTATCAAATTCACAGCATTTTAACAGCAAATGTATGTACAAATGCCCTAACTACAGATGACATTATAGTTTAATTAAAAAAAAAATATTACAACACTGAAATGTTGCAACAGCACAAAATGGGGACATGCCTTACAATATGCTATGTACCTGTGTCACTGCCAAAACAACAAGAATGAAGAGAAACAAAATGATTAACTTCTTGCAATTTAATTTAAACAAGACGCTCAGTATGTTGATGAGCCAAGTGAAACTGATAAAACATTTTTAATATCAAAAGAAATGTATAAAGTACAATGTAATGCTTACCACCTGTATGAACTGCCATATAATGTGTGAACTGCCGTATAATTTGTGAATTTAATGAGTTGTTGAAATTCAATTTGAATTAAATGTATTTAACTAAATGAGAAGAAAAATGTAAGATCAAATGATTGCTATTGTATCTGATATGTCCAATTTTACTAAGTAAACAACAGCTGTTAAAATAACAAAAAAAAATGGATCAATTTTTTAAATTTCTAATACAAAATGAAACATTAAGCTAAGATACATGTTACCATTTTCTAATTCTCTTAACTGGCTTTTATTAAGTATCCTTAATGTTTTGAATATATATTCATGAATCTTAGATAGCCAGTAACAAATCATGAGTCAGCTTTTCTTTGTAAAATATTTCAATTCAATAGCATTGGAAAAACAAACATTTCATACCTGGTCAAACAAATTCGCAAAGTCACCAAATACACCGCTGAAAATATTCTCCTTTTTAATTCTATTTCACATTTGCAATGATCTGGCATATTTCATTATTGCTGCTAAAATGAACTATAATTGTTAATTTTTTTTTATGATATGTGATACGCTTATTCTTATTCAGTGAATCTTAAAATATCACTGGCATATGTTAACATATGGTGCAACTTAATGTTATGTTTTTTTTTTAACAGAAGTCGTAAAAAAATGAAATTCATTAACATCAACACTGAAAACTTTATTTAAAAAAAAAATGAGTATCTTCAATAAGTTGCCCATACAACAACCTCTAGAAAAAGGTTGAATATTGTATTCATACAAACACAACAGGTATGCACTCATATGTACAGAAACAAGTAGACACATAAGCTATTCAGAAAACTACAAAATATTTACAAATATAACCCACATATGGGCTGTATCAACAGTCATGAAATAGTCCAGCTAACATCAGATTAATGACGTGCAGTGGTTACATGAAATACTATACCATAACATGCAGAGGTATCTTAGTCAGTGCTTAGTATTAAGTACACACTCTAATAAAATAGGCGAAGCTTCAATGAATCTCATCTAATGGACAGCAGCACATTTCTCAGGTTTCTTAAAGTTTAATAAATATGGAGACTGGCTTAATTATTTTATTTTATTTTGGAAGGACTGTTGTATTAAATTACGATTTTAAAAAATATAATTCTACCAATAAACATATACACACACACACAAATGTGAGGTCCAGTAAATTGTGATGTCCAGAAATGATGAAGAAACATGAGAAGTTGTCTAGTGGAGAACCATCATAGATATCACAGTTTACAACAGTGGCAGCAATTGAATGCACCACAATGATTATTACAAGGAAGCTCTGGGATTCAAATGGGGTGGGTCTTTTGATTTACCGGCAGGTAATACAGAGGATGTTTTAAGATGAGCTTTGAGAGGAAGGAGGTGAGATGGGAGGGGTGGGGTGGGGGTAAAATAAAACAGTTCAATAGGCAGTGTTCTTTGCACATTTACAAGGATTTAAAAACATAATGCTGACCATGACAAGAAAAAACTAGTTACAAATCAGCTTTGAAAAATAATAAGTATGAATGTTTTTTTTCTCCAAAAAAAAAAAAAAAAAAAAACAGCTCTGGAGTGAACCAGTTTTTAATTTTCTAAATATTAAACAAATGCCGACCTTCATTCAAAAAGGTTTTCATTTTAACAGTAATGTGAAAGTTACAGATATACATCTGGAGTTCTTTTATAAAACTGTCATGTCATAAATTAAAATTTATATACAATATTACTGAATCACTCCGTCATAGCCTTGTTTTCAGAAAGAAAAAAAAAAAGGAATTCATAATTATTATGTTAACAGATGAACTAAAATGAATTTATGTCGAAAAAAATTTAGTAAATGATCGAGTGAATTATCAATTTTTTGTTCACAAAAATAAAAATTCTATTCTCATGACTAGTGAAGTTCAGAATAACAATTAAAAGCAAATAAAAAAAAACATACTGAAGACACACCCCAATAGTTAGCAGTCAGTAGCACCAAATGTAAACAACTTAAATTACTCTCACAAGAAAAGTTATTGCCAAAGGGAAAAAAAAAAAAACTTTTCCATCTAAGAGATCGTCACACATTGAAACATTCATAAATCTATGCTCAACAGACATTTTGTATATTGTGCTGAAAAATTCAGACAGCAGATACTTGCTCTTCCTCACCTAAATAAAAATATAACAAAAAGTTGCTATATAAAACATTCGTCAAAACATATATTCTAACACTATGCTATTTAGTTATTTTTTTTGCTGGAATTAAATGCCATTAAATAACCACACTATCATATCTGTATTGCTCTTATTGTTTTTGGATATTAAAAAGACTGGACAATTGTAATTTTAGATTTATTTTTTGCATGTTAGAGACAAACATTTTATTTGGTTCAGTTTTTTTTTTTTCAGATAGTAAATAAAACTCAGTGCTCTTAATATTCTACACTTATGTTTAAAGGCCATAAAATTCAAACAGTTGAAACAAACCTTCCGTAGGTGGCACATCATAATCACTGTCACTGTTAACTGGACCATGACCAGCACCAACGTACATGTTGCTGTGAGATAAGGACCTCAATTGTTGGTGTTGATGTTGCCTTCTTGCCATTGTGGTTGCAGCCTCATAGTCGGGAAGTGGTGGACGTCTACCCAATGGAGGAGCAGGATTGTGGTTGGGAACTATTCAAATAAATAACAATAACCATACAATGTAGTGTAAGGAGATACTGTATACATTAAAGTGGATACTTTATATATTACAGTACGATTCCCCAAATTAAAATAAAAAAAAAAAGGTTGAGTGGTTGGACAACATGTTAGAATATGTTTGTATAATCGCATACAAATAATATGACAGGAATTCCATTTCATATAATCCTACATAGTAAATAGAAATATTTTGTAAAGCACATTAACTGATTCATTATCTCTGTCATTACTTATAACCTAACATTTACTTTGACTACGTTTAGTTTAAAAGACATGTGGGAACACTATATAACTATTTAATTTAATTCAGACATCTACCCATCTTTTCCATTGTTGGAAAAAATTGTCAAAAAAAAAAAGAAGAGCTATTGCCATTGTACATGTATTGGCTATCCTGTAGATGATAGTGCCTCTTCTAAGACTTTATGAATTGCCACTAAAATTGCCAAAAAAAAAAAAAAAAACTCTATGAGAATAATTGTTTAATTTTGTCGTAATATAAGGAATTAGGAAATGAAAACAAAATTTGATCTTGTAGGTTCTCTCACTGCAAAGATATTTTAATGGAAACAGACACAACATAGGATTTCCAATGCGAAACGGCGAAAACTGATCTGCAATTTTCAGTTTCGCTGCTTGCTATATTTTCAGCAAGGGTAAACAAAACAAAATGGCTGCTTAGAAAGGATGTTTCGATTAGAAAAAAATTATTTAAATTAATACATAACCATTAAAAAAAATTAAATTTAGACTGCAACTCAAGCATATCATTATTTTTTGCAAAGAAAAGAATAGCTAATCTACCTAAAACTATGTTAATATCCTTATCAATCAAAGTCCTTGTTTTACAGAATCTTAGCAATTTTTTTTTAAATATATATAATTGTACAAGTATTTAATATTTTATGTAATATATTATTCTGATGTTTTTATAATTTTTTTTACTTAGCTTGAGATATAAATCGATTTTTTTTTAAAAATTGGGTTGAGTCAACAGCTTCAGGAAAAATGTATTCAATTTATTGACTTGAACAATCTTCATGCGTTAAAAGATAGCAATTATAAATTAACCTATTTCCAGATAGGTGACGTGCTGTTTCACACATTTTAGTTTCATTTAAGTGTACAGTTTGGCACTTCAGAAACATTAGTGTGGAAAGTTCCATGTGGAAATCAATGACTGTCATACATTTTTAAGAGAATGGTGTTTTAATTCTATTGAAGTTCTATTATGACAATGCCTTTAAAATTTCTGAAGCAGCAAGCTGGCATTGGAGTGTAATTAATTTTATATTTCCCATTAATAATTTTTATTAAAAAGTTACAAAAAAAAATAAATTTCATTTCAAGTAAATGAGAAAGAGTATGCAGCATTTTTTACTGCTTGGAGACAAAACTACATGTCACTCAATATATTAGCAGACAGTAATATTTTTTCAAGCAGTAAGTAACTCACATAAAAGTCAAAGAATTAGCTGATTATGACCTAATCTATTTCTTCAGGCATACGACAACTTGATTTTGGGACCCGAAAATTTGTAAGAAAAAAAACATTTTGGCTGACAGACAAGGTATTTATTTCTATTGCGCCAGACACACCTAATTCATAGGCCATAGATTTTGATAGATCAAGTGTCTGATACATAGGGGAATATGATATTGTTAAACTTTAAAATGATGAGTAGAACAACAAAACACTGTCCCACTCCCTTACCTGTGGAGCCTGACAAACGTTTCACAGTACTATAAGAAGGAAGAGGTGGTCTAATATGTTGGACTTGAGCTGCAGAAATCCAATGAGTAATTTGGTTACAAAATTATGTAAATATACCGGTGATCATTAGAGAGAAAAAAAAAAACAATAAGCCAAACAGACTTCCTCACATATGGCTCCATTCAGTTATTGTTATCATTAATGAAAAAAATTATTTTCACGCACACAGATCACAACAATTTCATGCTGTAGCACACAGACCATTGAGTCACTATATAACTACATAAAATCTTGCACTAGTTAACATACGGATGAAGATTAGCCATTCACAACAAAACAGAATAAATTTAAATATCATGAGGAAAGACACACCCACCAGGGTTAAATGCGGCAGTGTAAACTGGACCTGCTGGGGTCGTGTATCTCCTGCTTAGCACAGGGGAAACATTAGAACTAATACTCCCAGTGCCAGAATCATTCTCAGATGCAGACTGACCCTTAAAGCCATGAATACTGCTAGTTGGACTTGATGAATCCGTTGAGCCTACTGAACCTATTGTCATGAAGGGATGAAGGGTAATGAAAAAAAAAAACAAACAACCGACAAATAATTAGTGTTTCCCTTTCCTCTGACTTAAGTATAAAATGAAATAAGAATAAGTGCTAATAAAAGATCATTCAAGCGTAAGATTTTTAATACAACAATCATAGATCATTCCTTTCATTAGTTTTAAAGCAGTTCAATTCAAATTGAAACAAAAGGAAACATAAGAAAATATAAATAAGAAACGATAAATGAAGAGTGCTGTGCACAAAAACTGCTAATTGATGACACAGAGAAGTAATAAGTGCTCTGAATGATTATTTCAAGTGAAAAAGTTAAAATAACCAGACCAAAACTAAAGTTACAAAATATAAAACAACATGCTTTTTTGCTTTAGTTAAAAAAAAATATTTAAAAACACTTCAATGAGATTCATCATTCAGAAAGTTTTATGAATATTTCATTTGAAATTATTATCCTCTGTTGGGATGATTAAAAAAATTATTTTTGAACTTCGGCTCCTTACATACTTAAAGTTTCAGAAAAATTGTCCTAGTTATTCTCAATAAATAGACAAATGTGTATTTTAATTAAAAAAATTATATCTCACTGATAATACTGTTTTATGTAGGATTTTTTTCATAGTAGTCTAATTTTTTGTTCATGTTTGTTGGATTCTATATTTATGAATTCCGACATGAATACAATTTTTTCCATAATTTAAAAAAAAATATTATTTATTTGAAAAAATAAAAAAAAGTTGAACAGTTATTTGTAAGTATATCCAGATGACTAGGATCTTACCCGTCCTGACAGGTTGTTTTCTATGACCTGAACCCAGGCATGTGCTCTCAGGTGTCAGGTTTACAGGAACAGGCCTAGGTAGCCCTATCCGTGGTGATGTGGGGCCTGGGCCCCTCCTGTTGGTGACAGGGCTCACTACCACCTTGCCCACAGGTATTTTAGGATTGTGGGGTTTCACTTTGTCAGAAAGTGACATCAACTTCCTCACAGCACCTGGCGACTCAGCACCTGTGACGGGCAATTTTTTGGCAATACAGGCAGACAGCCATCAGAGTAAATACACATCAAGTTTTGAAAAAAAGAAGTTTCAGTTGTTTAAAAAGCCATTCAATAAACAGCTACATGTATAAATTGATAAGAAGCAAGCCAATACATGTTTTTCAGTTAATAAGCCATTCTGTATAAAAATCAAGTCCACCTATATATCATTTCTGAAATGTACTTAATCGTGACTGAGTTCGTTCAGTCAAAAAAAAAAAAAAGAAAGATTAAAATTTGTTATAAAAATGCTTTTTTTTTGTTTTTTTTTTTAAAGACCAATAATACATACAGAAGGCTTGTTAGAAATGTGAAACTAAAAATGTATGACCATGCTAATTACATAAATGCATTAAGCACAAAGCTCTAACAAGACAAGAAGAACTAGAGATGCTTTCAAAGACTGACGCAAACAACATATTTTTACTTATTATAATTTCACATGTTTATCTGGAAATGGGTTATTAAATCTAATACGGAGACAGTGTATAAATACTTCCAAAAAAAAAAAAAAAAAAAAAAAAAATTTATAAATATTTTATATCATAGAACAGAAAGGAATTCTATCTATAAATAGGAGTTTGAATAAATTAATGTTAAGTCCAAGTTGAAACAAATTTCGAATGTTGTTGAGTAGATAAATTAATACATTCTGATAAACATGTACTGTAACTCTGTGCTGTAGAGGAGTTTTTATGTGGTCTGTTTTTGTACAGGGTCTTAGGCCCCTTTTTTTTTTCTTCTAAATGAAATGATCATTAACAAAAGTTAAATTATAATACTGGTAAAACTTATTTAAACAACTGCCCCATACTTTCCTCTACCTTTATATTGTTCAAGAACAATAACTTTCTTTTAATCAAAATACTAATAGATGCACACCCTAAATTTAACCAAAAAATATTTTGGAATGTTTTAAAATTAATAAATGGCAAATGATGTTAAAAAATAAATGAATGCACACATGGAAGTAAAAATATAGAAACGTTTATAACATCAAATAAAGACTTACCAAACTTCGGCCCAGCGGCAGATGTCATTCTCTTTTCCTCCATATTAGGCGAGTTATTTACACTTGGGGATGGGTCACGTTTTTTCACTGAAGAACAAATAAAGTGCTTCAAATTTTAAATTCACAAACAAATCTATAATGTTATTCTGTTTATTTGAAATTATAAACTAATAAATGATTAATTGATGTGGGAGAAGACAGCACAACAAACATACTAAAAAGCAAACATCATGTGCTTGAAAAATCTTAATCATGAGGCTAAACATTTTTTTAAAAGCAGGTCAAAATGCACCAAATTATAACTTTTAAAATAAGATTCATTACTAATAAAAATGACATGCACTGTTTCAGAAGAGACTAGTCTTCAATAATACAGAAAAAAATGGTCCTACCCATTCCTTATGGTGTGTTAAAAATGATCATTTCAGATGGTATTTCACATTTTACAAAGCAGGAGTTTTTTTTTATTTTTAATAACCCGCTGATTGGCAATTTAATTAACAAAAAGTATAAAAAAGTATATAAATACATGTAGTCTGTAAAACTTAAGAATTTAACCTAAAATCATAATAGTGACCACAATGCAGAGAACCAATTACATAGGTCTTTAAAATGTATAGCCGAGACTGAGTTTGTTGAAATAAAATGCCAAAATAAAATCCAAGATACTGCCTTAGCAACTGATTTACAATAATATATAAAGCAAAAGATACTGACCTGATGGTTCGCAAATGTTTGACATTTCTGCTAGCTTATCTTCATCAGAATTGCTGGGAATATTGCTTAAATAAGACTTGACTCGTCTGGTCATCTGGGCCTTTATGAGAGGAAAATGTGTTTGTGTTAGCTTTGGGCAAATAATCACAGGCCCCAATATTCTTTCTTTTGATTTAACCCCCACAGAATTTACTTACCTCTTCATACATTTTCTTTGCATTGGGAAGAGCTGAGCCTCTTCTGTTTCTGGTTCTTTTCAGTGTGGTCATACCTGAGACTAACGCACTTTGAAAACTACTATCAGTGCTTAAGAACATGTTGTTTGAGTCCTATAATGTTGATTAAATGAGGAAAAACAAACAAACAAGAAATTAGTGCTAAAGAACATGTTGTTTGAGTCCTATAATGTTGATTAAATGAGGAAAAAAAAAACAAATAAGAAATCAGTGCTTAAGAACATGTTGTTGAAGTCCTAACTCATTGATAAAATGAGGAAAAATAAACATAAAAATAAGAAATCGAGGTATAATTCAATAACTAACAACTAAAGTTAAATATGAGGGAATCTGTAATACATGTAATAGGGAATTCTAACATAATGTCTTTAAATGCAAGACACATTGAAATGTATCTTTATTTTTTTTTTAAAATATGGTCTACAGTTGTTTATTATAAAATATATCTTATTGCAGTGAAACACTGACTTTTAGATATCATTAGCCCTCTAGGGTTGAAGACCAAATTATTGACTAGATTTAATTTAAATGAAATAATAAGATCACATAATAGGAGCCTCCTCAATCATACCACTATGAATGAACAGTTAAATGCTCTTGGAAAAAGTCTAATTATGTTTAACAAGGTTTGTAAATGGCTTATGGTACCATATGCCTTATTTCAAAAATAAACTATTGCACTTAAGAAAATAAAACACAAGGTCAACATACATATTTTGTAGAACAAATATTGCACATGTGACGTATTTCTTTAGCAATCATTCGTAATTTTTCAAAGTTGATTAGGCCATCAACAAAAGAGTCATTGCCAAGGTGAATAAAATATAGATCTTTCTTAAATACTGGATAAAATGGAATCTGCAGAAGAAAATAGCATAATATATGTTTAATGAAATATTAAATAAGAACATATAAAAGAGATATCAAAACGAGGATAGAAAAAAGACGCACATATGGGGGCTGGACATGTTCACTGTTGATGAGATTACGATATTTGGCCATGTTACGAGAGGGATCCATGAATGACTGAAGATCCTGAAATGAAAATTTTTATGAAATAATGAAAACTTTTTTTTTAAGTGCTAAGGATATTGAAAAAAATTATATTATTCTTATAATAGAATAAATAAACATGAGAATTAAAATTATATTATGCTTTACACATTCATTTGTGTCAGAGAGTAGTATGAACAGGTTTTCCCCATAGCGTACATGTTGAACAGTATGAGTGATGGTATTGAGAAGTAGTTGCTAATTTGTGTTGATGGTGAGGGTGAGTATCGTATTGAAAGAAGGTGATTGTTGTTTTACAAGGTGTTTTTTTTTTGTTGCATTTATTTCATAACAATTTATTAGAATAGTAGAGCATGGATACATTAAGCCATCACTATAATTTAAAAGGATTAAGTAAAAAATAAAGTGATTAAAAAAAAGGCAAACCTCAAAAAGTTTTAAATATTTACTGGGTAACCTTTCCCAAGTCATTTTTAATCGAGAAATGGCCCCATGACCTAAGCCACTCAAAATGGCAAACATAGAGTTGAAATTTTTACAATCTTTACAATGCTCTGTGAAAGTAAAAAACATATTTTATAAAAAAATGACACAGATGAAAAAATGGTCTGGAGTTAGTGTATAAAATATCTTATGTTTTATGGTGCTTTTCAACCAAAATAAAACGAGTTACTCACTAGCTATTTTAATGAAATGTTTTAGTAATTTGGTTCGTTTGACTAGATTAGTTTCATTGGTTATTTCAGTGATAACCCAAAACATTTCTTTGTTGACAAGCTGTAAATGTAAAGAAGATTCAAACATGATTTACCACTTGAACAGTCTACATATAATAATAATAGTTTAATTACTTCACGTAAAACATTACATCAAATGTAATATATTGTTCAATCAATCTTTAACACTATTATGAACTATCTAAAATCATTAATGACAGGAAAAGGAAAAAAAAAATTGTGAAATTTATACCTCAGCAAATTTATGAAGTTGAAGACATCCATATTTTGACTTGATATCATATAGATCGTCAACATACTCTGTAGGCTCTATATCTCTAAACACACGATAGTCATTCAGTGTAAGCTGCCAAGCCACCTCATGAGGATAAAGCTGTAGTAAGCTGATCAAACTCTCAGCAAGAAGCTGACCAATGAGTTCATCAGGTATTAGAGGCTCTGACGTCAAGTTGTTCTTCAGGTAATACCTAAGTATACGAGGGAGGGCCCGCCTGATAGAGTTGTGAATGGTTTTTTTCCCCAAGACAGTGAAGGGGAGAAGAAACAGCAGCAGTAACAGGCAGAGACATGAATATGATAAGGGAGACAATGATGAGTCGTGAACAAGATTTGGAAGAAGGACATTACGAGATGATTTAGCATTGCATGTCATCATTTTAGATTTAGTTTGTTACACAGATCACAATAAAAAAAAAAAACAAGTGGAAATAGAACAGAAAGATAAAAAAAAAATAATGATTGAAATTTAGAAAAAAAAAAAGAAACAGAACAAGAAATGGCGGGAGACAAACGGGACGGGTGGGGAAAAAGAGAAAGAGAAACAGCCAACATTATTATACCCTTAGTGAGATTTCAATTTTGCCTTAAGCATTTAGAATCAAAGCTGAGCGTGTACACGAGTTTAATATCTCTAATAGAAATCAATATATGTATATATAATATATATGGTAAGAAAAATTGATACATGGCTCAAGCCTGCACACAGATGTTAGTATAAAATTCAAGAGGTGAGCTTTTTTATTTATACTTCTTAATTTATTAACAAAACCAACAGCAAGAACATTTTTTTTTTAAATTTCTTTCTTTAACATTATTTAACATAATTTCTCATTTGTTAGCTAAAATTATTTACTTATAAAATCCTGTATTTTATACATGTATAAAGCTGAAAAATGAATGAATTAACAAATTTAAGAATAAAATGTTGGCCTTGCTAACAATTGTAAAATTTAAGTAAATTTGACATAAAGGGTGAGCATGTTAAAAAAAAGCCATTTCAAAGCAACAAAATACAAGTACTATAAACATAATTTTTTTAAGTTTAGAGAATAAAATCTGAAATGTGCAAACCAAGAATATTTAATTAATCTAGACATTAAGTATATAATTTATTCACAACTGAAAGATATAATACATTTTTTTTTCTGATAATTTCTATAACTCTTTCAGTGCTCAATTACATTTTTAAAAACTAATGCCACGGAGCTAAATATTTTTACAAAAAATAATTTTTAGGTTGTTTTTTTTTTTAAAATGTCAAACAAATTCATTAACATTTAAAGTTGCTAACTGCACCCTAATCAAAATGTCAGCTTAATTTGACTTCAGCACTCAAGCTTTTATATCAATTTATTGCCAACTACAGCACCAAAAGAGTTAGATGGCATTTTTAATATAGTTAAGGCCATTTACTTTTCCTCAATTTAATAATTTAATGAGTGTGTAATACTGCAATATACCTAAAGCACCATCATGCTACCTATTACGGTGTTGGAATATCTATTATTAAACCCATGAGTGTAGAGGCTACTGGGAGGGGTAGCTTTCTTTACTCTGAAAGTTCAAAGTAGTTTGAAAAGGATTTGGTCAGGGTCATATAACCATCACACACATGTTGTGACCAGTTAACAACGCTATGCTCCTAAAAATGGGAGAAAAGTTAGCTGCTTAATCTCTGCTAATAGTCTGGCTAACACTGAATAATTTAGGCCAAATTCATTGACATTTAAAGTTGTTAACTGCACTCCAATCCACTCTTATGTGACTTCAGCACTCAAGCCTTTATATTGATTTATTGCCGACTACAGAATCAAAAGAGTTAGATGGTATTTTTAAGGGCATTTACTTTTCATCAATTACATGATTTATAATGAACATGTAATACCTGCAATATACTTTATTACTTTCTTTTTTGTATCAAATGAAGCTTATTAAAATTAAGTTTATTACATAAGTTAAAAAAACTCAAGGAAAAAAAAAAGGTCAGAAAATAAATCTACCAACAATTATCTACAAGTTGGTTCATCATGATAAAAAGCCTGCTAAAAGAAAAGAAGGGTAAAAGACAAAATGGCTAGAACAGAAGCATAATGAATTAATGATTTTACTCTCATCATATTAATGGATAGAAATGGGGTTCTAGAAGTGGCAAGAATACTTTCAAATTAAAATGGAAAAAAAATTAGCTAATGCTTAAGATACGCCTCAATTAACAACATTAAGCTTATTTGTTAATAGTTATTTTCAAAAGCAAAAAAAAAAATATGACAAAAAATTTGAAGCGAATGTTAGAAGAGCTAACTTTTTACAAAGATAAAAGAAAAACAACATAAGAACTTTATGGAAAAAAAAAAGGCAAATTAAAAGTCAATTACACAAACATATTCACAGTCAAAATTAGAGAATGACAAATAGTAACATTGAAACAATACGACCACACGTTGAGATACCAGTGAAATTATTAGACGGCAGCTAAATTTACAGAAACATCAGTTTACGACATAATGTGGAACGGAGGAATTATTAACTTCTCTCTAATAACAAGCATTACAACAAGTAATATTTTTTTTTTACAGATATAAAGAATTTGCCAATGACCACAACAGTTACTAAAGAAAATTAACTCTTTGTTAGCTCTTTGTTTTTTTGTATCCAGAGATTAACTTTAAATCATCTACACATTAGATCAGAAAAAAAAAGCCAATTCAATAATTCAAAATGAAGTGTTCTTCTGAAATATGCTGTGATGATGAAACAGTGCAGTAGATTAAAATATAATGATATAAATGATGGCTTTTTTTTTTTTAAATTTATTTGGGGAAAAAAAATTTCCCAAACAAAACCAGCTAAACCATGCAAACAAAAAATACCGAGCAAAAGAAAAAAAAAAGGTAGCAAACCATAAACAAGGCACCAAAGTTAGAACATGAACTGTCAGCCAAGACAAGATCAGCAGTAACAGTGTGCAAGACATGATTCCAATGGTCAATGATTAATATTATAATTGATATATGGATATATATATATAAGTTATTTTTGTGATGTTTTAATGCATTTAGTTTTAACTTGATATTATCTGAGTTCCAAAGCTGATTTCTACCATACAAGTCACAAAAAAGTTATCACTTTCCCCTTAAGTTTTTTTTAAACTGTTCTTTTTGACGACGATCTTGGAAAATACTGTATCATCTTTTTTATTTGTGATTATCTTGTGCATCATATGTTAAAACGTATAATATCTGAATACATCATTATCTGAGATAAGCTAATTTCTGTTATAGTGTAATAAAAATTATGTTTCTTTCTTTTACTACTGATTTTCTTTTTAAAACATTCTTCTGTGAGATTCATCAATAATAAGATCTAGCCAGAAAAATAAAATACTATTCAAAGAAAGTCTTAAAAATGTTAAAAATATTTTTAAAAATTATTATATATGTATTTTTATCCATCACTTTCTATGACCATGTCAACAACCATTATCAAATGTTTTGATGCAAGATTTTCAGGTATAAAAATGATTAATTAATCATTTCTATAAAAATGTTTTTGCTTTTTTAAAAAAAAAAAAACTAATAATTTTATGGATGTGTCCCCATGAAAATTTTTTCAGGGCTTAAAAACTGTGACTTGTATGACAGATAATACAATTTACTGGAAACCAAATTTGAAAGCAAATAATATAATAATGTTGCTAATATTGGTTACTAAATAATGTATGTTTTTCCTTCCAATGATCTGAATCTCACTAGGGGTTGGCTAAGTAGACTGTTGTAGAAAAGACCAGCACTGAAAAACTTAGATATTTATTAAGATTTCAACAGTATCTGCTTATTTCAAGATTTACAAACAAAAAAAGGTGGAATATATACTTAAGCCTCGTCCTCAACAAACAACTTAACATAGTTTAAGAATAAAATAGTTACATTTTACCAATTTTGATATAAAATATTTATTTCAGTACTTCATCCAAAAAAAAAAAAAATTAAGTGGATAAATACTGACAATTTAGGGACTTTTACTTTTTAATAGTTTTACTAGTCCTGTAAACAGATAAATAAAAACACTCAATGTCTTTGAAATATTAAGGTCACGAAAGAAACTGATAAGGTACAACCTAAATTACGGAAAGAGTCCCTCAATTTTCGGTAATAATATTTATTACACAAAAAAATCAGCCATCACTTCTGATAAAGTCAGATTGAAGATATAGTTGTGCCACTAATTAGTGAAATGAATGATCACTTACAAGAGAAGAAAGATGCTGCAAATAAAACTGTTTTTTTTTTATAGAAATAGTTTGAGATAAATTACACATTGATGGGGTTAAAGGTTATCTGAGGTAAAATAAAGTATATATAGCATAAAATAACCTTTGTCCTCAGATGAGGCTTTGTGATATTTAAAAAAGGAGAAAGCAAAGTGAAAGTACTATTTTTCTTAAGTGAAATTACAGCATCAATCTTGTAATACTCTATTGCCACACTTAAAAAAATTGACGTTGACAGAATTGCCAGATTGCACTATGCTTGAGATGCTGATAAATTGTTCACAATACTGACCAATTTGGTGTAACAAAGATAGAGATATAGGCAAGATAACAAGAGGAACAATACAGATTACCAAATATATGACATAATTATACAGGTGAGTTTTAAATAGTGTAATTTGACAGACACATCAAATAACAATCATGACAGGATAGATACAGATATATATATATATAAATACATGTAGATGTATATGTACACATAAAATCCAGTTAAAGTGATCTAGAAAGCTAATTTTAGGCTCTGATTGTGCTTATTATGCAAAGGGATTAAAGTATATTTTAAAAAAGGAGAGAGAAAAGTTTTTTAAAAATATGTAGAATTTAATTTACCGTCCATTAAGATTTAATCGTTCAGGTAAGTTGCTTAACGTGTCTGGTAAACGTTTACTTTTGATGAACTTTTCCATTTCTACAGTGACTTCTCTTAAAGAGTAATTACTAAAAAAAAAATGATTAAAAATTATTTTTCTTTAAACTTTAATTCAGGAGCTGTTGAGAATGATCAAATTACCTTTTTTTAAATAATTACCAGAAATTTTATGTAAAACTTTTCTTTTTTAGATATGTATACAGTAGACTTTCCACTATACAGCTTTTGATTACCCAGCCTCGATAAAAAAAAATACAGATGATTAAAAAGAAATTGTGTTAACAAAAAGGGTGTTTCAATTCAATAAACAGTTGTTTAAAGTAGCATCCAATCTGACAACTGCAGCCCCCAGTATCCCTGTCTCCCTAATAAGGCTGCGCAGTTGAGAGTAAACTGTATACAGGTAAATATATACATACAAGTGTATATACACTCAAGGGGCAAAGATGGATCTATTTAATATCTTACATAAAAATTTAAGAGGTAAATAATCTGTTGACTTAGTGGTATTTTTTTGGCAAAAAATGGGGATGAATGTCTTAATGATAAAAATTTATTTGAAAAATGCTCAATTACCAGCTGGGCTCAGTAATACCAAATTCTTGCAATGCCAACATCACAACCTCTTTTGCTGTAGTTTCCTTGCAAAGAGAATGTTTTTGAACGTTAAGAAAATGCTCATTCATATAGCAGTTTTTAACCACAAATGCCATTAAATAAGTATTTTTAAATAAGAAACTACATGTATAACTAAATTTCTCAGTTAAAAATAAATGAAGCCCTCATCTCCAATTGCCCCTTTAACTCTGTATATAAGAATTTTTATATCTAGATATCAGTTGCAACAGTGGATGGGGTAGTCATGCAATGTAGAGAGCAGGACCAATGAGAAAGGGGAGGTCACAAGTCTACCAAACTTTAAATGGGTACCTGACAAATGTCTGTAAAGTAAAGGCTACTGGGTATGTGCTACTCACACAATCCCTTAATGTGCTGAAACAGATGAATTCCAAAATTCATCTGCCCTGGTGAGCCTTTGAAGGCTTAAAGGAACTTAACATTTCATATGAGTGGCAATGGGGAGATAATATCTAGTTACTTTTATTAAATCATACAAGAAAAACCTGAATAGCAGTGAAAATAACATAATAGTTATCAAATATCTAGTTACCATTTACTAAATCATACAAGAAAAACCTGAGAATCAGTGAAAATAACATTAATAGTTATCAAGTCAAAGTCAGAAAAATCAAAGGAATGGGGATAGAAAAGGGTGTGAAAATCAAATTTACATTCAATTGTTAAAATGGTGTCATGAAGTGACAAATGAAATTAAAATGTGTACCTTGTGAATCAACAAATATTTGAAAGACTGATCAGATCTATACACTTTCACCACATGTTCTGGCATATCATTTCTATCATCTACAATAAGTCCTACAGACGTAATATCCGGATTACTAGCACTAAAATGATTACTAAGAGGAACACCCGTATTGGATGAAGATGACGATGTTGAGGATTTTCTAGATGGTTTGGAATAAAGACTTTCATCTGAGTGATTGATGGATGCAGACTCTCGTCTGAAAGTAAATGAAAAAAAAAACCTTAGCAAATGGAAACATAAAAATTAACATATAATAAAATGCTTAAGTGCACAGATAAAACACTTCAAATACTTTCATTACAATGAACATACCCATTTATAGTTTTTGGCATGAAGTTAAAATGGGTTAAAGCTTTCCTCAACTTGGAATTAGAGCCAAATATACCAGAACGTTTCTCTGTTTTTTTAATATCTCTAGGTTCTGTTGTAAAAATTGGAACTGTTGAATCCAAATCTGGCACAGATAATCTCTGTTTAGGATTTGGTATACTACCATCTTCCCGTTTTACTTTTCTAGGAGTGTTTGGTGTGTTCTTGCTGTCTTTATCTGAAGATCTCAGCATATTTTTGAAATCTAAATGGCACATAAAATTAGACTTTTAATTTTACTTTCAAATTCAATTAAAAGAATTTTACAAATAATACATAACTTGCTGATATGTAGGATTATTATATTAACAAAAGAGTTGATAGTCATTAATATACTGAACAACTTATGTGTACTGAAGTCAATTTTTACCCTGCAGATTAGATTTGACTGTAATTGACAGATGTGTTGTTCCTCTGAGAATTTCCAAAGCTTTATTGTAGTAGATCTGATGAAACTTGTGACCGTTAACTTCAAGGATCTAACAGAGGATGCAAAATTACTTATGAGGACAAGAGAATAAAAGATAACTACATCATTAAAAGTAATTTCCATTAAAAAAAAGTTTGAGAAAATAACAAAATTAAGAAATAAATGGAACTAAATTATATGAACCTGATCTCCTCTTTTCAATCCTGCCTCAGATGCTTTTGAACCTGGTGTAACTTTTGTAACAAATATACCGAATCCTCTTTCAAGACCACCAAGAATAGAAAAGTGTAGCATTTCCTCCCTTGTGGCCCTGGTCAGTGTGACAGTCCTTAGACGAGCCTTTGCAGCACAAGCCATATTGAGAAGGCTGAGTTGACCCATCATCTTCTAAATGAAATATACAGTTAAAGCATACAATTCTAATTTAAATATTTATATTTAAATCCACATTTAGTATTATTTTTAATATATTAATTGTCAGCTAAAAATGTACAGTAACAAATTAAGCAAAATATAAAAAAAATTACAGGTTATTAGCACTTGAATAGAATTGAAGTAAAGACAACAATTAAAAAGAATTCTAGATGCTATATTTTATAAATACATGTATTGAAAAACCTAATTTTTTTTTTAACCATAAAAGATATTATCACTAGAAATTTAGTTTACAAATATAAAACATGCATTATCAACACAAATAATGAACACATAAATAAGAGCTTTAATTAGTTAAAAAATAATTAATCAAGACTAGCTCTGGCTTTTTAGTTTAGATTATTTTTTTTTTACCAAAGTCACTAAAGCTAAAAGAAGAGAAAGCAGTTTAGGCACAGGTTTTAGTTGCAAAGTAGATAAACTGAAATAAATCTAATTCTGAAGTTTAAAACAAAACAAATTTATAAATGTCCACAAGCAATAAAGTATTTCTGTCAATATTAATTGACAAAAAAAAAAAAAGAAAAAGAAAAATTGGCAGCTAATTAAATTGTTAAATTATTCAGAGAAAGACTAAAATAAGGAATTTTAGCCCCATTACCACTGAAAGAAATTCTTACCTCAAAATCATTTTCTGACTGAGAACGAAATAGAAAACTTTAAAACTACTCCACTTTAACTTAAACAATTATTGACTTTCGGAATTTCATAAAAATATTGAAATAGTAATATAGAAATATTTCAATATGATTAAAATTTGAAATAAAATATGATGTGCAATACGCATAAATATAGTGTACCAAGCATTTTCTTCTTAAAATTAACATAAGAAAGATACATTCAAATTTATGTCAAAAAAAAGTTTAAAAGGTTCAAACATTAGAGGACAATGGCACACTAATGAATCAGGATTACAAATGAAATAACTACTTTTTTCATTTGACATATTTGAAAAAAAAAAAAAAGTACAAGCAAATTTTGTAAGGATAGTGTTTAAAACAATAACAGGTATTGATTAAAAAAAAAAGATTCCTAAGTAACTAAACGACTGGCTAGCAGCATCCTTTAGAACAAACAAATTACATCTGAAAACATGCTGAATGAATAAGTTCAAATGCACAGTGTGCAGAGTTTATAAAGGAAAGTAGTAATATTTTTCTAAAATACACTTTGAACAATTTGAAAAAAAAAACAACATGCTTATGTTGTGGTAAATCAACAACAAAAGATAAAGATACCATGACATTTTTTTTCTTACTTTCTGGAAGAAAAAAAAAGGAACAAATATACCATTTTTTAAAACTAAAAAAAACCGAACAAACAAATTTTGTTTATTAATAACTATTGTAAAGATAAATTGTGCTCAATTTATCTGTGATAAATGATAGTGTTTAGATAAATATGACATTATTTTTCATAAATGATAGTGTTTAAGTAAATATGACATCATTTTTGCAATCTTATAGTTTGATGAAGAAAATGTATTATTACAGTAATGACCAGAAAACAATACTTGGTAATATTTTTTTTCTAAATTTCAATAAACTACTCGAGTGCATTTTAATGATATAGTATAAATCTGAAAAATCTAAAGATGACTTACCTCTCTTTCTAATAAACATTCAAAATGTTCCAAGAAGTCACACATATCAGGATTTGTCTCAAAGTCATTGAAATGATTATTGACCCATAATAGGACAACTCTTGTAACCTGAGAAATAAAACAGACAAGAATTTGTATTATTTGAAATCAATATTAAGACTTAAAAGCTAGATATTAGCAGCCTCGACATCTTAATTTTGACATTAATGAAAGGTGCAGTAAAAAACATAACCCTATGTTGAAAAAAGAGATCTCAAGATTTGTTTATTTATTTTAATGTTTTAAACTCTGAAATACAATGTTATTTAATTTTAAATGTCTGAGTTTGTATTTTATATCCTATGAAAGGTTCTTGGGAAGAACGGGTATAGTCAAATTACTTCTCCCATCTCATGCTGGAACTTTTTTCTAGCTTTCTACAAAATAATATTCAAAATTAACTGTTACTTGAACAAGCTAGTTTTACTAAAATATTTAAATGAAAAAAAGAGCGTAGCATTGTAGAAAACTCATTTTTCTCCATTGCAGTATTTTGAAACTGCCCATCTTCCTGCACACTACTCATGTATTAAAATAAGAAATCTAATTCAACTATCAATCAATACTTTTAAAAAAAAGAATGTATGTTGATACTAACATTTGTTTTCAATTCATCATTGTCGAACCACTCTAACAAATTTTTCACCAGGTCCAAAGGACCATTCAAAAATGTTCTGTATGTAAGAAGAAAGTCATCTACATAATTAGGATCTATAGTGGAATGGCTTTCAACCAGATGCTGCATTAATCTTTCAGCTGTACCCTAAAAATCACAATGAAAAAAGGAAACATGAATGAAAAAATCAATACTTGACAATGATGTTGTGGTGCTCTATAGATTTAGAGGGATGGATTCAGAATTTAAAAACATATACCAAATTTATTAAACTTTTTTCATGTCAGCGTCAGTTAATAGCATATTTATACACAATAAAACTTGCTAATTTTGAGGAACCCTCTTAATTTTGCGCTATGCAACGGAGCCTATACATTATAGTAAAAATTGGCGGAAAAAATCATTGAAAAATAGAAAAATCATTTTCAACCATGAAAATCACACTCCCTTGAAGGAAATAGGAACATTTTTAAGAAACAACTGAATTTTTTGTACTAAAAAGTAGTGTATATATACATTTTATTAATTCTGAAATCATCCCTCAGTAATCTACAGAGAACCTGATATTAATATTCCTTACAAATAATTGAATTTTTTTTAGATGGGATCTTTAGTTTACTCTAAATAAAACAGACAACATAAAAAATGAAGGGGGGTGGGAGGTGGACTAAAATGAGTAAACAAGGTTATCCAGGTCAACATTAGACAATCTAGACTAAATCAGTGAACAAGGCTATCCAGGTCAACATTAGACATCTAGATAAAGGGGCTATGACATATAAATGGTGGCAAGCAGTGGTCACGGAATAAAGAAAAAAACCCTTCCAAAGAATACATAAATGCTGTACTAAAAATAGATAAATAATTTCTTGAGAAGCGGCCAACAAGTAAAAATGAAGGAATAATAGTTGTTTAAAACAATTTTCTCAAAAGCCTTTAATTCCTTCAAAGGTAAGGTCCTACTTTTATTATTCTAAACCCAAGAACTAAAAATAAATCAAGTGTTCAGGCTGATGTGATCAAAGGATCGTCTGGTTGCCGTCAAGGGTTATATATCATAACCAACTTTTTTTCTTTTAACAGGCAATCGCTAGCAAAAATTATTTGTAGCGTCTTTAAAATGTATCAGTCAAAAGAAAGTACAAACCCTTATAACAACATGTCCCTTTCTATTTCCTCCATCTAATTCCCTGTGTTCTGTAACCATTACCACTCTACCTTTCTCCTCATGTTTCTTTATGTTTTCTTCTCCCTGAAATGAAGAAAAATAAAATAGTTTTAAGCATTTAAATGTCCTTTATATATATATATATACAACACAAGGCTTGATTAAGAAGACTATGCTGTATCTAGTTTCCTTCTAATTTTTTAAAGTAATAAAAAAGTACCCACTTCTGGCATCGAAAATCAAACATTACTCACCTGATGTAAAATTCTATAAAAACTGGACTGTGCTATACAAACAAACTGGCAGTCATTTACAACAGTTTTCATGACACCTTGGTGATACAGCTTCTCCATCGTTGGACTAATGCCAAAGCTATTAGATAAGAAATAATACATGAAACATACATTTAATAAAGTCTTAAAACCGAAAATATAGTTAAATAAAATTTACTGATCTACTATTTTTTTTTTTATTTTCTTCAAAATCTGTACACAGCTGAGGCTTCACACATAATATAGCAATGAAGTTATAAACAGATCATCTAAAAAATATTATCTACCATACATAAATCAGTTAGTAGTTGTAAAAAAATATATATAACGTCATGCACCTATCTCCCATTTGAAGTCTTTCTTTTGTTCCATTAGGCCGTGTGATCTCCACCTCACCGTTAAGTATAACAGACCAAGAGTCCAGCTCTTCACCATCTTTCATAACAATTGTTCCTTCAAGGGGTACTATGGCAAACACCATAACTTCACAAAGAAGTCTGCGAGTATGTTCCGTCATATTGGAAAATGCCTGATAGTGTAAATAATATAATGAGACAAAGGAAAAGATTAAGTGTTAAAAATCCATACATCATCATAATAATGGTGCACATATTTAGACTGCAAACATTCAAACCATTTAAGAGGTTATGGGCCTTATTCAATCTCTCTTGATAATATGGGGAGGTGGGGTACCCAAATAATGATGGTAAGAATTATTTCACAATCTAACATTATAACCATGTCAACTAACAATCTAACATTACAACCATGTCATGCTAACAAATCCCTGAGAAATCAAAATTTTGATTCTTACTTTTAAATGCTGAGTAAAATTCAAAAGTGTTTGAATATCTTCTTCTGTTCTCTGTGATGGCTCTTTTTCTAAACAGTCTCTTTCAGCATCGCGGATAGAAAACGACTGAAATATACATTTGGAGTTGTTTTTTTTAAATAGCCTGAGATTACACTTGTAAAATAACACCATTTATTAGACTTCTAAATTAATCTATGAAGCAAACAAGTCTGATAAAGATAGATTGTTTGAGTGCATGAATAACACACATTAGCATTTCAGACAAAATGCAAGATTTTTTTTTTTTAACGAGTCAAAAGGTTGGTTGTTGTTTTGTTGTTCAAAATAGATAGTTTTATTGAACTTACCTCAGCCGAATCTGCATCTTCATCATCAGAATCAACTAAACTTTCTCCAAGTCCACTGAGATCAATATCTGGAACATCACCATCATCTAACGATGCATGCATGATGTCTGAGCCCGAATAGGCACTGGAAGTATCACTGGCCCTAGAAAAACGTTTATTCCCAGGATGCTCCAAGCCACCAAAACTTTCCCCCACTCCAAGTATTGGGTGACCATGACATGTCAAATCTTCAGGTAACTGTTGATATTTACAGAGATTGTCATATACTTAGGCACTGAATACTCAGTAAAACAGCTGAATAACATTAATTGATACTGATCAACTTACCCCTTCAATAACACTGTCAGAGTTCATCCTCCTCATTGGCCTCATGTCATGAGGTCTACCATCATTCAACAGCAGTTCTATATGGGATGCTGAAACAACTGCCTTGGCATTACTTGTTTTCAAGGTTGCATCTGGATAGTCAATCTGAAACAAAATATATATATATATAAAATACTTATTCACCAAATTAAATTTCAATACAGAAAACTAAAGTGTTATACAGCCACATTTATTATGGCATCATTTTCTAAAGACATTAAGTTTAGACTATAAACCAGAATTTATTGGTTTTTTTAGTTTTCTGTAGTGACAGCATAAAACAGAATTTATTGATCAAATATGACTGTTACATTGTCTTATATTGTGTTACAATGTGGGACGGGTGACCAAGTGGTGTAGATACTCGACTGCCAACCTGAGAGTCATGGGTTCCAGGTGAAATGTGTTTCAAAGTCATCCCACAAGTCCACCCAGCTTTAAATGGGTACCTGACTTAAGTTGGGGAAGTAAAGGCGGCTGGGCGTTGTGCTGACCACACAGTATCTTCATATGCCGTGGTTATGGAAACAGATGAATTCTACACTTCATCTGCCCCATTTGGCCCGTTAGGGCCAAGAAGGGAAACTTTACTTTACTTACTTTGACATTGTCTTAGGTGGTTTTTTTAGTTTTGTGTAGTAACAGCATAAACCAGAATTTATTGATTAATCATGACTGTTACATTGTCTTAGGTGGTTTTTTTAGTTTTGTATAGTAACAGCTAATTTAAAAAATAAACAGACTGTTTCTATAAGTTGTGTATTTAACTATTAATGTTGGTTGATGAAAAAGCACTAACAGGGTGAAAATTAAAATGATCTAGTTCAAAAAATAATTTATCTTCTGAAAAATATCTTCTATATACTTGTTTTTAAATGTTGGAGTTCATCTTAACAGAATTATTATTTTTCTATTTTTTTTTTAACCTGGATAGGAATCAAACTACAAGGTGATCCAACCAGTAAAATAATGGTATTGAACACATTCTTCTTCGGGGGATTCCCAAGATTTTTATGGGTACTGTTTTGTTTTTTAGGTTGCCATGCATACATTTTATTCAATGACCTGTAGCTCATAACTTGAATTATTATAATTTTGACTTAATTCAAAATAAAACTATATACATATTCATTGATATGTATATTTATATATATGTGTGTGTGTTTGAGTATGTATTATTATTTATTATTATTTAATTGGTGTTATGCATTTTATTAAGATGACCCAACTTAAGCAATGGTGTACCAAACAGTGTGTAAGTGATGCTGTGCCCAGGGCTATTACACACAAATTATAAATTCAAGACAAGCCGGAATTTTACTTTTTTCTGAAACTAATACAAATGGATGCAGGCAGATAACCCTTGAATAGTCTTCCTCAATCTTAATCTTAAGTGCAATCTTAAGTAATGTTAGCAGTGCTATCTTGAGATATGTTAGCAACTTCTATTATCATGATCCCCATATTTTTTATTAGCTATTGTTTTGACCAAAAAAACTTCAAAATTTATAATATTTTGATTAAAGTAACAATCTATTATAAATAATAGCAGTCTGGATTCTGCGTTAAATCGAAAGCGGAAAACAAGAATTCAAAATGGCGTTTTGCCAGCGTCTCGATTTGATGTTGTTTTTTTTAAATCCACAGTTTTGAATAGTTTCTACAGTTTTTAAACATGAAACTAAAAGGCCGAAATGTGAAATAATTCCATTTTAATATATATTTGTTTGCTTTTTTGCATTTCTACAACATATTTCATCTTTAAATTGAAATAATATCATGAAAAAATCGGATCTGTCCGAAACCAAAAATAACCTAGCCTACTGATCAAACCTAAGGGTTTTGCAGGGTACAGCTTGCATTAGAATATATTAGTTAAGGTGAGAGTAGTCAGCATTTCAGTGTATTCAGCATTATCTCATTTCTTTAGTGGTGAGAAGCAAAACATCTTCGTGAACAAAAATTAAATATTCATAAGGACCTTGGTTTTAAAAAGATATTTTACAGTGGAATCAAATAATTTAAGGAACCAATCAATATGTCATTAGTTGCTTGTGTTTCACTCTGTTGCTGAGATGACTTTTCTTACCTGATTTCTACACAATATTTCAAAATCTAACATGGGAATATTCCAGCCCAAACTACGAGCTAGATCAAGATATTTAACATCCATGGTCTAATGTATGATGATGATAATCCAATTATTTCTGTTGACATCATTATCTATCCACAAACAGCTCCATTAAGTTAATGAAGTCTTTTCTGAATTTATTTAATCCATAATGTACATATTGTTTACTTTTAATTCCAAACAATGAAGCCATCAAGACTTAGAAAATAACCACTTATGTCTCACTGGGATAAACTACACATTTCACCTGATTACACAGTCATTAACGAAATCAAAATCCCAAAACAGACAGCTGATGAGCACAGGTATTCAAATACTGTAAACAATCCTAGAAACCAGGTGATTTTAGTCTATTACTATCATAAAAAACTATAGATACTAGTAAAGCTATTCATAGTCAAAGAAATGAAAACTTATGTAAATTCCTAGAGAAATATCTGGACAAATAAGAAGCATACTGAAAAAATGACCTCATTTTTCTTTTTGAAACATTCTATGTCAAGTAACCTGTCAAGCATGCTGAATAGTTTTTCCTGATATAAAGATTCACACTGTATTCTGTTTTAGTGGAAGTAAACAATAATTTGTCTTAAAAAAAACCATTTAGGAAATAAGAGATGGAAAAAAAAAACAAATTTCAATCATCAACTATTACAAACCAGATGTCTACAACTTAAAAAAGGACACAGCATTAACCAACAATAATACACTGGAGGAACACTTAGCAAATACACAAATTTTACTGGTTTAAAAATAGTTTTAAAAATAAGTGTGTTAATGAAAGTCAAGAGCCACTCAAATAGTTAAGTCTTTGTTTCTGTTACTTCCTATTTAAATAGGATGACTAATTTTTGTGCTCTCTGTGTTTTTTTTGTTCATTTACTGATGAGACTGTGTAGATCAAATAAAATAGGTCACTGCATGCTGTCAGTGTAATAAATGTAACTGAATGAATGATGGGTGAAATACAACTGCTGTGAGACTCAATGGGTTTTTACAATTGGCTTGCCAACCATAGTGATGTCATCATGAGGACTGACATTAAATTTGACATGTTACATTGCCACAGTGAGTGCTAGGAATATTCATGGTAATACATGTAATGATGTATCACCAGGCTAAGAAGATTCATGATAATACATGTAATGATGTATCACCAGGCTAAGAATATTCATGATAATACATGTAATGATGTATCACCAGGCTAAGAAGATTCATGATAATACATGTAATGATGTATCACCAGGCTAAGAAGATTCATAATACATGTAATGATGTATCACCAGGCTAAGAAGATTCATGATAATACATGTAATGATGTATCACCAGGCTAAGAAGATTCATGATAATACATGTAATGATGTATCACCAGGCTAAGAAGATTCATGATAATACATGTAATGATGTATCACCAAGCTAAGAAGATTCATGATAATACATGTAATTATGTTTACCAAACACTAAAACACTAAGCATGAGTAATCAATTAAAAGCATTGTTTTCTATCCATATAAATGGGACTAAAGCTCACAGCTGGATTCTAGTTGCATCTATCATTCTAGATTTTATGTAGCCCTTCAGGTCCTGACTAATTACCCCCACACTTGAGTCTATCAATTGGTTGTTATCAAAATATTTCTTTTCCATGATTTAAGGCTACCAAAAGCTACTTTAAGATTCTTGTATGCTACTTTATTATTTATCAGAATTATAGTGAAATGCCATGACTGATCTAGTGCAATGGAATACTATTGAACAATCAAAGTAAATATATAAACTATTTCTCAAAAATTTAGTTTTGTATCAGCTAAAACATCTTAAAACCATGCTAAAATAAATGTAATAATGGATAAGGTATTGTCAATTTTATTTTGGTTTTATAACAAAAAAGGCCAGGTAAAAATAACTACTCATTACAAAACCTACCACAATCATTTCAGATGCTTCTAATGTCAAACATTCACTTGTCCTCCTTAAACTGTTTTGTGCTCGACGTCCAAAGCTTTAAAAAAAGGAAGATATTTTATTTAATGAGATAGGTGGGGAAACAAAGAGAATAATAAATATATTAAATGTAATATACTTTGCTTAGGGTTAATCCATCAAAATCAACACTAACTATTAATAAATAAGACATTACAGACAGATCAGTGTAATGGGGTGTTTCATTACATTTTCTCTCGATTTTTCTGGATCTTTACTCAAGTGTTTGGATAAGGTGAGTATTTTAACCATTAGAAGACAAAAGATAAGATGTATAATTATATGTATAAGAATAATGCAAAATACTTGATGCCAGGTTAACGGGAAATGACAATGAATATAAAATGAATAACAACATAAACTAATGAATGAGACAATTGTTTCACAAAATATGCAGTAATGAATAAGGATATAACAACAATTCTTCAAAGTTTTACAAAGTAAAAACAAAGGGTTGATTAGGTCAAGTGCAGGATATGTGTCTTGCTAAATTTTATAGTGGATTTTACTTAGCACACGTTCATTATGTTCAACCCACAATGGTCAAATATTGTGTGAAAAGTAACATATATTGTCTATCAGTCAAAACTCATAAAGATGTAAATTGATCTCAGATAATTTGATAAAACAGTTTACTCAATAATAATACCACATCTCTAGAGATGACTTTTTTTTTATTTTTTTTTTTAAGAGACATTTATTTAGCTGGATGTGTCTGGACGGTCAAAAAAAAAAAAAAGTAAAGTTCCCTTAGCCCTAGAGGGCCATCGGGGCAGATGAAGTGTAGAATTCATCTGTTTCTATAACCTCGGCATATAAAGGGATTGTGTGGTTAGCACAATGCCCAGCCACCTTTACTTCCCTAACTTAAGTCAGATACCCATTTTAAAGCTAGGTGGACTTGAGAGATGACTTTGAAACACATTTCACGAGGAAAAATTCCAATGGTTCTCACAGAGGATCTAACCCAGGAGTCTCAGGTCGACAGTCAAATATCTACACCACTCGGCCCTCCGTCCCACTGGACATTCTAAAAATGAGTGCAAAAAGCTGTGTTTTGGAAAGTTTGAAATCAATTATTACTAACTTCTTGAAGACCAATCAATTTGAAATTTTGTGTATTCTTGATGATAATACACTATTTTAAAATGTTTGAGTCAATTAATTAGATTTTTATGGAGTCCAAAATGAATTACTTTTTTTTTGTTATTTATATGAAGAAAGAAATAGTGGAAAGGATATCTTGTCACAAGTTTACCATCATAGTGCAGAGTTCTGAATATGTTGTTTTTTTATGTCTGGGGCACCGGTTTTACTATTTTACATAAAAAGTAAAGTTCCCTTAGCCCTAACGGGCCATCGGGGCAGATGAAGTGTAGAATTCATCTGTTTCTATAACCTCTGCATATGAAGGGATTGTGTGGTTAGCACAACGCCCAGCTGCCTTTACTTCCCCAACTTATGTCAGGTACCCATTTAAAGCAGGGTGGACTTGTGGGACAACTTTGCACCAAATAACACCTGGAAAAATTCTATGGGTCTCACCGAGGTCTGAACCCATGACTCTCAGGTCGACAGTCGAGTATCTACACCACTCTGCCATCCGTCCCACCAATTTTACATAAACTATACCAAAAAAAAAATAAAATAAAATTCTTTCTACAGAAGAAAGTATTAAAAGAAAGTTAAACAAAAGATTTTTTTGGGTCTTTCAATTTCACACAAGGTACACCACTTATTAGTTAATACTTTTGATTAGAGATACTGACCAAGCAATTAAAAATACAAGTGAATATACACAAGGTGAAAGTATGAGTACAAGTACTCCAAAAATGTACTGAGATAGTACTTGAGTACAAACATGGTTAAAATAAGAACCCCATCTCTGTTTTTGGCACTAAAAAATATAAAATATAAAAAAAAAATTTTAATAGACTTTTACTAAAATGTAATAAAAAGTAAAAATATATTTTCCTTAGATCATACAAATATTTATATAAAATATTACAGACTTTCTATGTCTCAATTCATAGCAAAACTTAAATGGGTATACTGGAAGTAATCTATCATCATACTAAATTCACTGATAAACTGGAAGATTAACAAATTAAATAATTAATTTATATTGGGCTCATGATTTTTTTGTCAGTATAATATCTATTAATAATTGTATGATCTAACCCTAAAGAAATATATATTTTTTTTACTTTTTAGCACATTTTAAAATAAGTCTATTATTTAGAATTTATATTTATATATATATATTTAAATCACAATGGCAAAGATGCATGTTGGGTTTAATATTCAGGCTATTCTATTGTGGTTGCTGTTTAGAATGTTTCTTATCAGCAAAAACTAATAAACAGACTTATAAAATAGAAATTTTACAATTATCAATTGTGGTATCATTAAAAAAAAACTTAATAAAATCTACAATGACTGCCCCTACTGGCAACTATAAAGGGGCGGGGGAGGGCTCAAACATAAGTTTGGTGAAATTATTCAGTTTCATCAACATTCCATAGTATCAGATTTAAAAGCTACCTCTGATTTATGTGCAATGACAAAAACAAACACTTTCAAGATGTGTACAAATCCTGAAAAGATCAAGTTTACAAACACTTACTTCATCTGACATAAAAATAACATAAAACCTCTGATTAAATATTTGTAATGCACCTTTACAAAAAAAACAACCCATTAATATCCCCATGTCTATTCAGTACAGGTGGGTCATGAATCCAGACAGCAGAATAATGTGTAGTATAGGATGCTCTACATATGACATATCCAACTGGCTTATTACATTATGATTTTGTTGAAGGCACATATTTTCATATATACATTTCTATTCAATACAGGTGGGTCATGAGTTGAGATGGAGACAGCAGAATAATATTTTTGAAGGCAAAGAATACTGAGTAATTTAAGATTATTTACATATTCATGTGTGCGTACCTTAGTGGCTTTTTACATAATGTTGTGGAAGGCCAAAATACCTCGTCATAATCACCAGTCTCCACGCCCATGCTAATATGTGGGTCAGGTTTATTTTCATGTGATCTTCGTCTCTCTTGAAATGCACACCTTTCTTTCTGAACGTTGAATTTCTCTTTCTGGTCATAAGGTAATCCCAATGTGGTGTCATGGCAGGAATTCGAGTGCAGGATGTCATTATATCGTCCGTCTATAATTTCTTCCGATCTTTGGTGAGTCCGTGTGTCAGACTGAACCGACTGACTAACTACATCCACGTCCAAGTCAGTCTCTTGAAATCCATGAGGCGAATTCATGGCATCCCCCCCAATGGCGTTGGAAGGATTCAATCTGCGTTGCGTTGTTGTTCCTTGAGGCGATTTGTGTTGGTGGAAATGTCTCAGTGCGGGGCGCGGGACCGCCAACCAGCCGTGATGGGGTGGTGCCGTGGTGGTCAAATAATATCTGTCACCGTCACCGCAGACATTCCACAGGTTGTAAACAAAGTGTTGTCTGTGAGCCTGGCCGCACCTCTTGCGATCACTTCCTCCCCCGCCTTTATCCACCACCAAGTAATCAAGTGGCACTGGCCTGACATATCTGGACTCGACGAGGCTGTGGCTCCCAATGGCGAGACGAGGCTCGAGGACAATACACTGCCCCCTGCTCTCAGAACCTTTGAGCGACCGGTAGTGCTGAGGGCGGAGACCCAGCTCTGCTAGACTGTTGCGCTTGGTGTCGGCATTAAACCAACCATGAGCGTTACCCGACAAAAGGAACGGTCTAGTTATCCAACCAGCTCTTGCCCCTTGTTGTAAGTAGATTGTGTTTTTTCTATCTGCCATGACCGTTTAGAAGTTTGCATTTAGGACATACACATTACTCTCATATGATGTGTAGCATGCAGTTTCATTAGATAATAAAATGAATGTTCAAATATCAACAGTTAAAAAAATTCCAAAAGATGTCCCTAGTGTAATAACAACAACAAGGGGAGATCAGCACGCACTAGTGCCACCACCCCTCCACCAGAGTGAATGACGTTAATTGACCACAATAATTACAAACGCCCGCCTGTCCTATGGAGGGCGACGCCTATCTGACCAATTAGTTTATCAATTCCAATGATAACAGAATGAAGCAGAATCCACGTCGTGTAAAAAAAATCGTAACACTAGTCATGCATTCATTGTTTCACACCGGGAACGTGTTAGAGCGAGTTACAACAGATCAAGTGTTTCAGTCAATTCCAGAATCAAACGGAAATATCTTTAAACAAACAAATTCAAACAGCACCGACGATGTGTTACTCAGAAACGTCACCAAGTAAAACATGTAGTTTGATTATGAATGAGGAAATATGCCTGAATGTTTTACTGGTCGTACATGTGACACAGTGTGCAGCGCAGAGATAGGTAGAGATGATTCATGTCAACATGATGAAGCAGATAGCTCAGAGAAATCCATTACTACCAGGCCGCTACTTGTCACCTTGTACACACTATCAGCCATTCTTACTGCCGTCCGTTTCCCGAGGAAGGGGGTCCGTCTACTGAGGGTAAAATGTTAAACAAACAGCAGCAAAGTGCAGATCTATCCCCCCCCCCCAATCCCAACACATACCCGAAATGAAAGTTTTGTAAAAGAGAGCAGATAGGGCATCAGTCAGTCAATTGAGAGACAATGAATTAGACTTGCCCATCTGACAGTTAGACGTCACTTCAGGGAATGTGTTGAATGCTTTCAGACATCGCGCGGTTGACGTGGTTCTCAAACTTGTACACTTCGCGACTCACTACGAAAACGAGCTTTTAATTGAGTAACATTTATAGTGAGATGGTTGTAATGAGGTAGCCTACACAACTAGTCTGGATCAACTAATTAATTGTATTTTTTTAAGCGAACCACTTACATTACTTCCGCTACCCAGACAATTTGAGAACCGCTGGTGTTTACAGTCATGAACTCGAGTAGAACAAAATGTTCACATTGGTCTATTTACAGGGTTAGTGGCAACAATACTGGTAGATATAATCTAGATTATGTAGACAGATACAGTCAAACCTCAGTGTACGAGCATAATTCGTTTCAGAGATACTCGTAATCCAAAAAAAAAAAAACTTGTACATTAAAGAATATTTCTCCATACAAAATAACGAAAATTCAGACGATTGGTTTCAGAGGGTTTCATTAAAGGGCATCGTAATGAATACGTTTTATAACTTTGATTTTTAAATTATTGAAAGTGCTAGTATTTATTCATTTGAAAGACGTCTTTTTGATGTTTCGGTCTGTTTGCTCATCGTGATTGTGACGAGCTAAAGTAGATTTAGAGACAGAGACAATCCCCTTCGACCTCTTAACATAGTAGATATCTAAGAATTAGGATTAACACGAATAATAGTGACAAGGTGACAAGATTGGGAAACAATAGAATAGTAGACAGCAAAGGTGTGAAGACCAGGAGGCGGCGTCGGACAGGCTAGTAGGGTATCAATGACGACCAGGTGACGCTCCTAGAAAGATTAGATAGTTAGGACAATACTAAAAGAGACTGTGACGTACTTAGGGTAATTAGGGCACGGACGTTAGGGGTATAAATAGGGGCTGGATTCGGACATTAGGAGTGAGGGGGCAGTTCGTAGTTATGAGAGGAGTTAGAACGAGAGTTAGAGAAGATAGAGATAGTTACGAGAGATCTAGTGACCAGAGTTTTAGGGACAGGAATTATAGTTAGTCAGAGTTGAGGCAGAGCAAATTACTGTGGATTTAAATGTGTATTCGTTTATGGACTTGTTGTATTCTGATGTACATTTATGTAAATAAATCGTTGTACTAACAACGCATCGAGTTTGGTTGGTTTTTGAGTTGTAACAAAGGAGTGAGCAAATAAGAGTGAAACAGACATTAAGCTAAATTGACATCTCTACGTTTGAATTAAAACGCACAACTCATAATATAAACCAAAGGGCCTGAGACGTTTATAGAGCATAACCCAAGAGCCCGTAACATGTATGAAGTATATAGAAAAAGGACCCGTAACAGTGATTCTATTTCTTTGTGTGTGGCTTTAACCAGAAAACTATCCAGTGACACTTGCTATTGCTTTATTTGCAAGAAATTAGCGAAAATTCGACATAATATTGTGACCAACGGATGTATCACTTGCACTCCTACACTTTACTCACACGGAGTTTCCAACACTTTACACGGACTCCCTTACTTTTATTTGAAGTATTTATAACTTTTTATTTCTCATGTGGGCTATTGTCGCAGTTTCAACACAATGACAACAGCTATAAGATTTTAGTAAACAATGTGTAAGCACGCTCACACAAATATTGACTCCACATATGAAGAAGCTGAGACCGAGCACCAGAGATGAGAACCATCGGTTCTGTGGTGAAGACAAATATCGGCCAAAAAAATAAACGCCTCCAATACGTAATACTCGTATTGTAAAACCTCGCTCGTATACCAAGTTATAATATATTTTTACTTTTTTTTGTTGTTGCTCGTCTTGCAATGCTTTGCTCGAATATCCAGGCAAATTGTATTTATAAATTTTGATCGTCTTGCTAAACACTTGTAAACCAAGTTACTCATACACCGAGGTTTGACTGTATTATCAAATAATTAGTGAAATTAAAAAAAATGTGTACATCTGTGATTAAAAAAAAAGAACTTGATGATGTTCTTCTAATTACGTTTAGTTCTATGTAATTAGAACAAATCAGAAAAAAACAACCAGTTCTTTTAATACTAAATCTTTTACTAGCTAGTCTTTATTGCAGTTGTTTTGTGGCTATTACAAGTGTGAGTGTGTGTGTGAGTGTGTGTGTGTGTGTGTGTAAGTGTGCCCACTCGCGTGCTTGTGAGAGTGGGTATTTGAAATGAAAGAAATTGAAGTCAAATATTCTAACTTAATGACCTGCCCGACTTGTTGAGCAATTCAAGAGAATAGGTTGGTTTCAACTATAAGTCTGATACAACATGAAGGCCTGGTTCCATGAATAACCCACAGTGTGTGCCAGGACATAAAAGAAAGTTCACCTCCCCTGAAGCAAGAGTTCTGAAGGTTAGTGTGAGTTGTGCAACAAGAACATAACATTCTGATAGCACTGGTGAATCAAGACATTGTCCATAATAAACATAACATTCTGATAGCACTAGTCAACGAGGACATTGTCCATAATATAAACACAACTTTACAACCAACAAGCAGAATGTGTTTTTTAATGTATAATAAGAAAAATACCCAACAAAAACACAGATAATATTTTAAAACAAAACAAAAAAACAAGTTCACTATACACTGAATAAGTACTGTATGATACAGTTGAACTGAATAATCCACATAGTCACAAGGGAACAGGTAAATATCACAACACTAAAAGTAAATAGAGAATGTTTTCTCGATAGCCATGAATTTAACAGCGATAGTTTTCAATATAAGTAAAAATAGAATTGTCACTAGTGGGTCATATTTTGGAGGACATGGTATGAGGTGTGTTGCGAGACAGACATATGCATGAAAATATATCTACACGGTACATGTCTACTACACAGTAAGACACAGTATGAGGTGTGTTGTGAGACAGACATATGCATGTAAATATATATCTACACGGTACATGTCTACTACACAGTAAGACACAGTATGAGGTGTGTTGTGAGACAGACATATGCATGAAAATATATCTACACGGTACATGTCTACTACACAGTAAGACACAGTATGAGGTGTGTTGTGAGACAGACATATTTGCATGTAAATATATCGAAAAAAAAAGTACATGTCTTGTACACAGAAAGACGCGCGTTATGAGACAGACAATACAGTAAATACATACAAAGTGAAGGTCTGCCACACAGAGATAAGTAAGCGGGGAGCGGAAGGAGGACTGTGGAATTCATACATGACTATATACAAGGACCACGGTAGTGACGTAGTGACGGTAGCTGAAGATATTTTTTTCTTTCAGAAAATTGACTGAGAGAGGACTGAGATGGGGTGGGTTCAAGGAATGTCTGTGTGGAATGTTCTCATGGAAACCAAGCACGTCGAATACAAAGTTACCAAAACAAAACAAAACATTCTATAAACCCAATAAAATCAAATAAACTTCCTTTAGATGCGATCTGTCACAACACGGTTGGGGACAAACATTTTAATGCACATGGTACAATGTTTTAATACAGTACAATGGTTTAATACATAGAAAAATGGTTTAATACATAGTACAATGGTTTAATACATAGTACAATGGTTTAATACATAGTACAATGGTTAATTAAATTCACCAAGTGTTTTTTTTTTTTCATACTAGTCATTTAAAATATAGCAGTAAAACTTTAAATTTCATAACAGCCAACAGATTATACTTGTATGCTTTCTCTTGACCCTATCACTGAACTCATTTCACCAGAGGCGGTTGAGTAGCCTCACCAATGCGATGGACAAAAAAGCATAGACCAAGCATTACACTTAACTTGGGGCGTCGGGGGGTAGCTGGTGTAGATTCAAACCGCCGACCTGCAACGTGCCTAGCAGCGACTACACATGTGGCCAAACAATAACAAGTTGATAATGTCCTCCAAGTTAATGAAGAAAAAAAAACGATGTGTTTCATCGACATACATACATACTATAGCAGGACAATGACTACAGTGCTACACCAGGACAATGACTACAGTGCTACACGCGGACAATGACTACAGTGCTACACCAAGACAATGACTACAGTGGTACACCAGGACAATGACTACAGTGGTACACCAGGACAATGACTACAGTGGTACACCAGGACAATGACTACAGTGCTACACCAGGGCAATGACTACAGTGCTACACCAGGACAATGACTACAGTGCTACACCAGGACAATGACTACAGTGCTACACCAGGACAATGACTACAGTGCTACACCAGGACAATGACTACAGTGCTACACCAGGACAATGACTACAGTGGTACACCAGGCCAATGACTACAGTGGTACACCAAGACAATGACTACAGTGCTACACCAGGACAATGACTACAGTGCTACACCAGGAAAATGACTATACCAGGACAATGACTAAAACAACAATTTATGTGTTACCTAACATTTTGATGCCTATTTTATTTTACATTTCAATATTTCATTTTCTATTCCTAAATTATTGCAGGCTACTTTCTTTATAAGTGGTAATTTCCCGTGTGATACATCATTCACATCAAACATTTCTGTGAACAGTGCATGCATTATACTTCATCACATGCAAATGGTGCCATTCAGGTTTTACACAATACACAAACGTCATACTCATTAATAACGGAAATCATTATCAAATGACATGGGGGAGAGGCGTAGAACATGGTGGTGAGATTAAATGTCTTGAGTGCAGAATCATAAACCTTGTACTCATAGTAAACGTGTACTCACATTAAACTTGTACTCACATTTAACTTGTACTCACGTTAAACTTGTACTCACGTTAAACTTGTACTCACGTTAAACTTGTACTCACGTTAAACTTGTACTCACGTTAAACTTGTAATCACGTTAAACTTGTACTCACGTTAAACTTGTACTCACATTAAACTTGTACTCATGTTAACCTTATACTCACATTAAACGTATACTCCCATTAAACTTGTACTCACATTAAACTTGTACTCATGTTAACCTTATACTCACATTCACCTTGTTGAGGGACATTATAAAAAGTAAAGAATGGTTATTTTATGAAATGAGTTTAGCCCCTTGACACAAAAAAAAAGCCACATACACACAAGCAAACTGTAAACATACCTGGTATAGTCTTCGTCGTTCATTGATACGCGCTACATTTCTCAACAAGCCCGTCGGTTTTTTTCCCCTTAACAACCAATACAACTAGCCACAACAAAAAGCGGTGTCCTAATCAGTGTGAATGTATTTAGTGTAGACAATAGACGGCTGTTGGTATATCACGCGCTGAAACCCATTCGCCGATATCATCACAGGAAACACTTTCATGTCACCACACTACATTTACTTTTGATTCACTTAGGCGGAATTCTCATTTAATTTCACTAAGTGAACATCGTTATGGAACACGGTGAAATGAAACACAAGCATCCAGTGACCAGAATGAAAATGATCACAGTGTTATGATATTTAGGCCAAACATCGGCACACGTATTTCCATGTTTCTACTTAAGTCAGAATCTCCTTAGTTTCCTCCAAGCATTTGGGAGGGGGGAGGGGGAGAGAGAGAATATCTCTCTCGTTTCGTTTCTTTCGCCCTCACACTAAAACACTCACACCCACACTCACAAGACGAGCACGCACACATTTCCTCCTCTTCCACCATTAACATTTCTTGTAGAGGTGCTCACTCCAATTACAGTACTGTACTAAGCCAGTCAAGAGATCTTCATCTATGGAGAGGGGGGGAAGGAGGCGGCTTGTAGTAGAAACATCACCCTACTGCCCAAACTACGTGTTTACTTTGAACAGAAAAGAACAAACAAAACCTGTCAATGTGGACTAACAGATCGATTTAAGTAGGTTGTTGTTTGAACGATGGACGACTTGTCCGAAATAGTAATCTATCTGCTAATGAGTTATCAAATACTGAGTGAAAATAAATAATTAAAAAAAAAACAAAACAAAAACGCTGTAACGTGAGTCTGAATATTTGAATTACGACAAATTGAGCTTAGGGTATAGAACTTATTTTTTTTTCACGAAGATTTTTATTGTACTGATGATGAGCTTTAAATTGTTGCTATAAACTTCATAACTTCATTGAGTACACTTTGCTCGCTATCTAAAAAGTTATAAAATGTTGTCCGAGTCAGCCAATGTACGTTTGTATACCTTTCTCTGCAACAAGGGACTTTACCCATTACAGCAATGACAATAATGACAGCGAAATCTCAATATAATAGTTTGCAATTTGTATTTAAAGTATTAGAAAGCCATTATATATTACAAAATTCACAAGTTCATGTATTGGGGTTTATATATATATATATATATATATATATATATATATATATATATATATATATATATATATAAAACTGATTTTAAATTCTGACAGTATGACACACATAATTACACTCCTGTTTTGAAAACATTGGTCTTCATAAAAACTCGTGTACACCATCTCGACAGTTTAAAAAGTGCAAAGGCCAATAAATAATACAAATCTTGGTTCCCCATCTACTGCGTCCTTTTAAATGTTGCTCAAGTCTGACTCTGTGGTGAAGACGTTATTTACCATGGTCCAGTTATGTTATATCAAGTTAATATTTGTATTACTGCTATTAAATGGTATCGCTGGTCTAGTACAAGGCTGGGCAAACTTTCTGACCCGCGGACCACGATGACGGGTATTTAAATTTGACAATACAGCCGTACCGAGTGCAGATGGTGTTTAGATTGAAACAACACCACTGGCTTGGTACAAATCATACAGCATTCAATGTCGGATTTTTACAATCAATGCATTCTAGTCTGTGCTCTACTCTATTCAGTCATATTGCTAGTTGTGTAGTCCAATCTAGTTCTACGTTGAAACTTATGTACAGATTAAAAAAAAAAGCAAATAAATGATGATCGAAACCACGAATTCAATCTTTGACCAAAAGCAATTCTTCCTTATGCACTATAAATGAGCTGTGGTTAATGTCGTGAGCTGGGGTTAATGTCGAAATGTAAAGCTGAAACTGAAACAAAGACCATTCACATGGTAGACTCTCACCAATCAGATTTAGCATACAGCCAGTCATTTCAAAAAAAAATTACTAGGCCTGGCATGGTCAGTGGAAATAGCCAATAGGCCAAAGTGTGTTCTTCCGGTGTTTTATAGATAAAAGATCCGAATAATAAACGCTGCGTTATTTAAAGCACTACAGAGAATCTTGCATGACTGCTTGTAGACACTACGGATCGATGCATAACAGAGTTACTGTGATACCTCACAGTCACAATTCGAACGTCACAAAAACTCAAACAACTTGGAATCCGAACAAGAATCCAACTTAGCTTTTGAAAATACTTTTTCTATTAAAGAGTTACTTTCACACGACCGTAAAAGATTTCCCCGTGTAATAAATCAGTACGTGTGGAGTTTGATTCTTAGTTCCATGTTCTTTTCTGATTTGTTTTGCTTTTTTTTTTTTAATATAAACATTTGTTTAACTGTAACACAACTTAGTGCTAGTCACGTGGGGCATTTTATTTCGTAGGTCGTCTTTATAATAAGACAAACGATGCGTCGAGTGGAACAATTAGTTTAACGTGACCAGATAGAACTAAAAAAAGGTCGAGTGAAGCAATTAGTTTAACGTGACCAGATAGAACTAAAAATAGGTCGAAGGTCGAGTGAAGCAATTAGTTTAACGTGACCAGATAGAACTAAAAAAAGGTCGAGTGAAGCAATTAGTTTAACGTGACCAGATAGAACTAAAAATAGGTCGAAGGTCGAGTGAAGCAATTAGTTTAACGTGACCAGATAGAACTAAAAAAGGTCGAGTGAAGCAATTAGTTTAACGTGACCAGATAGAACTAAAAAAGGTCGAGTGAAGCAATTAGTTTAACGTGACCAGATAGAACTAAAAATAGGTCGAAGGTCGAGTGAAGCAATTAGTTTAACGTGACCAGATAGAACTAAAAAAGGTCGAGTGAAGCAATTAGTTTAACGTGACCAGATAGAACTAAAAATAGGTCGAAGATCGAGTGAAGCAATTAGTTTAACGTGACCAGATAGAACTAAAAATAGGTCGAAGGTGGAACAATTAGTTTAACGTGACCAGATAGAACTAAAAATAAGTCGAGTGAAGCAATTAGTTTAACGTGACCAGATAGAACTAAAAATACGTCAAGTGGAACAATTAATAGAACTAAAAAATAAATTACCTCCATCTTGGCGATCATCTAAAATGGGTCAGTTCTCTTGAAAAAAAAATCCAGAATATACCGATGAAAACACCAGAGTCTCAGACAGGTCCCACGTGCAAGTCAGGTGAAGGTGTGAAGAAACAACAATCGGCCAGGCTGTGGGATGCTGCCAGGGCCCCTGCTGTTGACACCCTCCTCCCCCTCCCCACTCTGGCACAACAATATCAGCACACACTGCCCCGCGTGGGACATATGGCCGGGACAAATCAAGCTAACCTGCTAGCAAAACATCAACAAACCGAAAATAACGCAACGACACCGCCATCGGAGCAGGGGGGGGCGGCGAAGGCTGGAGAGGTGTGGGGGTTGAGTCAATAGGTAAAGTCTAGAGCAGGGGAGACAAAACACTCAATTGGCCTATCTATTACACTATAGGTAAAGTCTAGAGCAGGGGAGACAAAACACTCAATTGGCCTATCTATTACACTATAGGTAAAGTCCAGAGCAGGGGAGACAAAACACTCAATTGGCCTATCTATTACACTATAGGTAAAGTCCAGAGCAGGGGAGACAAAACACTCAATTGGCCTATCTATTACACTAAATAGTTATGGACTAGTATGGCCGGTAATGGCAAATTATGTGTAACTCAACGGAAATAACATTTTATATTGCGCACATTTTCCGTTTCAGAAATGAATTATGAATATAATATCAGATAATTCCGTACATGCAAACAAAATAGACTAATAACTCCGTACAATAAAGTAATGTCATTGTCCATCAAATTTTATTTCCCAACAGTGCAGAAAATACCAATTATTATTTTCCAACATTGCTTTAATGACCAGGATATTGAAAACTATAAAAACTGTCTTATATTAGTAAAAAAAAAAAATGGACCTAACTTATACACTAGTGTAAAAAAAGGGGGGGGGGTACACAGTGTAATCAAGCAATGACCTATATGATACAATAGTGTGCAAGTCTTAGTTGGGAAATGATAAATTAAAAGTAAAATGCCATGTGATATCCGAAATGATGAGCAGTACTTTCCAGTGACCGCAGATCTCAAATTCTCAGTTGGGAGTTTAAAGGGTTGTCCAATATGAGAAAGTACTCTTATTAAACAGGCCACTCAATGCATGCCCCGTGACCCAATTCTCAGTTGGGAGTTTAAGGGGTTGTCGAATATGAGAACGTACTCCTAAACAGGCCACTCAATGCATGCCCCGTGTTGACCAAATTCTCAGTTGGGAGTTTAAGGGGTTGTCGAGTATGAGAACGTACTCCTAAACAGGCCACTCAATGCATGCCCCGTGTTGACCAAATTCTCAGTTGGGAGTTTAAGGGGTTGTCCAATATGAGAACGTACTCCTAAACAGGCCACTCAATGCATGCCCCGTGTTGACCAAATTCAAACATCCAAGCATAGCCAACGATGGCACGTTATTCTGAAGAAAGTTGAGTTTGTTTTGCTATTTTAAGTAGAAGAATAAATACAACAGATAATGTCTTTATTGATGATACACCTAGACATGTACACCCTCTTTCAAAACGTATCTCTCACCCTCCCCACCCCCACCACGCTACCCTTAGCATCATGTGCCCATCTCTCTTCCCCCTCTCACTTTCTCTTCAGTGAAAAAAACAAAAAACGGACCAGTGTGAAGATGGCAATTGTGATTGGTACATGCAGTGACGACATTTATTCATACGGCGACGCTCATCCCACCGATCCAGCCATTTGGATATATAATTTTTTTTTGCACGCCAATTTATTTCCACCAAGTGTAGTTCAATCGTTCATTAAGCTGAATACTTGAATGACAAGTAGCACCATGGGTCTGTTTCAAGGTAATGGGCGGGTGGGGGGTAAAAAAAAAAGGCACAGAATAACAAATTATTTCTTTCGAACCCAAACGTTGATCCGATGGCGGCCGAATGCGACTCTTCATACAGTTTAACATGGCTCCCACTTGTGTCATTTTCCATCGATTGTTTCAAGAAGAAGTCTTGTTTAATGAACTACGCCGTGGATCCTTATGCTGTTTTTAAACAATTAGCAATGGTTAAGCAAATTTAAAAAAAAAAAAGAATGTTCCTCTCACGGACCGAGTGTGTGACCATCCCTGTCACCTACAGTCAAGTGATCAAATAATTGTTCCCACCAATCAACGCTTATTTAAATCACGAGCGCTTATTTAAATCACGAGCGTAAAAGTGTAATTTGAACCTGAACCAATCACAGACTTGGAAATAACATTCAGGGCAGCTCTTATGTACGCATACAAGCAACCTGTACCAAAGACCCCTTTCCTTTCAATACAGATTTCTGTAAAAATGATACAAAATGGGCCCTAACTGGCACTTTGGCTAAAGTCTTTGCATAGCCCCCCTCCCCAGCCCCGTAGCGTGAAAATTCTACAGAAGGGGCCAGGCATTCTACAGAAGGGGCCAGGCATTCTACAGAAGGGGCCAGGCATTCTACAGCAGGGGCCAGACATTCTACAGAAGGGGCCAGGCATTCTACAGCAGGGGCCAGACATTCTACAGAAGGGGCCAGGCATTCTACAGCAGGGGCCAGGCATTCTACAGCAGGTGCCAGGCATTCTACAGCAGGGGCCAGGCATTCTACAGCAGGGGCCAGGCATTCTACAGCAGGGGCCAGGCATTCTACAGAAGGGGCCAGGCATTCTACAGCAGGGGCCAGGCATTCTACAGCAGGGGCCAGGCATTCTACAGCAGGTGCCAGGCATTCTACAGCAGGGGCCAGGCATTCTACAGCAGGGGCCAGGCATTCTACAGCAGGGGCCAGGCATTCTACAGAAGGGGCCAGGCATTCTACAGCAGGGGCCAGGCATTCTACAGAAGGGGCCAGGCATTCTACAGCAGGGGCCAGGCAATAGCGGGGGCGGGGGGGCAGGTAATACATTTTACTAAGTAGAACACATAAGCAGAGGGGCCAGACGAAACGCGGGGGGGCGGCCCCCCTGGCCCCCCGCAAGCTACGTGCCTGCCCCTCCCCCAATTCCTAACAACGACTCCGTCAAAATATGCACCCAGTTTCGTCTAAGTAATGAATAGATCACCTCAAGACACTGGGCTGAACCACAGACCCGGGGGTGGGGGGGGCCACATCGTGCTGTGTTTAATGTTACCCAGACCGCAGGCAACACACACACAGACTTGGCATTACCAGGAAGGCGGCTCGATCAACTCCAGATAATCTCTATACTGCCAGCAGATAAATGTCAAACTAACTGTCACATGACCAAGATGTTCACCCAAAGTCTTACCTTGACTGACCTACTATCATCAGAGGTTACTTATACAATCACTTTACACCAGTGACCTACCGAGAGGTAGCTTATACATCAAGACTACTTTACAACATAATTATTAGTCGGCAAACAAGTAAAAATAAAACATCAATCTTTTCATAACTTGCGAAACAAAAAATCTGAATGCCTTGGCACAATGTACATACATATACGTGTATACACAATGTACATAAACACAAACTATATTGTCCCAACTGTTAACAATAATACATACTAACTTAATATATATATCCTATACATATACACACATATTCAATGTAGGAGGGGGGGTGTAGGCGTACTTGTTTTCTTTCCCACTATTCCTCCACTAATCCCATAAGGTCATTACGTATAACTCAGTTCAATCACAGAGCTAATGTTTCAAGTGCGGCATCGTGCAGCCGTAACAATATAGCCTTCACAGACAGACAAAAAAAATGTATGACGTTATGTTCAACGGACCTGCAATGAGTCAGTCTTAAAACAGGTGCAGGATAGATCTCTCACCAGCCAGATGGGAAAATTGAACACATTTCTGTGTGCGAGAGTGTGAGTCTGGTACTAAATGAAGGGGCAGACTGAGTAATACAAAGGAACAGGGAGAGTATATTTGGTGAATTGCACACGCGCAAACAGATAGAAAGATTAGATAAAATAGATAAATGAATACATTACATATGATAGATACACACACAAACTTTGTGTGAAATTTTCTTACTGGTATTTTTGTTAAATTGTAATATTTAACCCTAAAAAAGATATGTGTAGACACAAGTTTATCCATAGCAACAAAGAGATAATTTCACATACAGTAAACTCAATTATCTTGATCAGCACTATTCATTTTGAAGTGCGACACTGCTATATGACTTGATGTTTCCCACAACTTGATATCATGCCATTTGACAATTAAATGTGTTTGATTTTTAGACTTCTTTTTTCTTCACTAACTTTTTTAAACACACAATTTAAAAGAAATATGTAATAACTATTTGCTAGCACTAAAAAGGCAAAAAATATGAATAAGAATGGTTTTAGGTTTCAGCAGTTGTGTGGGTGGGAGCAGGTAATGAGTATTTCTAGAACTCTGGTGGATCAAGATTTTTAAACATCCACTCCATTAAGATAGATAATCAAGAGTCTACTGTGAACCCAAACATCCACACCATTAGGATAGATAATCAAGAGTCTACTGTGAACCCAAACATCCACACCATTAGGATAGATAATCAAGAGTCTACTGTGAACCCAAACATCCACTCCATTAGGATAGATAATCAAGAGTCTACTGTGAACCCAAACATCCACTCCATTAGGATAGATAATCAAGAGTCTACTGTGAACCCAAACATCCACTCCATTAGGATAGATAATCAAGAGTCTACCGTGAACCCAAACATCCACACCATTAGGATAGATAATCAAGAGTCTACTGTGAACCCAAACATCCACTCCATTAGGATAGATAATCAAGAGTCTACTGTGAACCCAAACATCCACTCCATTAGGATAGATAATCAAGAGTCTACCGTGAACCCAAACATCCACACCATTAGGATAGATAATCAAGAGTCTACTGTGAACCCAAACATCCACACCATTAGGATAGATAATCAAGAGTCTACTGTGAACCCAAACATCCACACCATTAGGATAGATAATCAAGAGTCTACTGTGAACCCAAACATCCACACCATTAGGATAGATAATCAAGAGTCTACTGTGAACCCAAACATCCACACCATTAGGATAGATAATCAAGAGTCTACTGTGAACCCAAACATCCACACCATTAGGATAGATAATCAAGAGTCTACTGTGAACCCAAACATCCACACCATTAGGATAGATAATCAAGAGTCTACTGTGAACCCAAACATCCACACCATTAGGATAGATAATCAAGAGTCTACTGTGAACCCAAACATCCACACCATTCAAATATAACTGGAGTGTGCTTGAATTCTATTCTACCATTGTTTGGTAGTCCTACACAATTATTGTTGTCTTGTTTACTTTCTCATCAAAGTTTTCAATTAAATAATATAGATGACTTGCAGCTTTTTAAATTAAGGAAACAATTTAACAAAGGATTTAATGATAGTTTATATTTTCTGGCACCATTTGCTAAGTATGTGATGCGGTTTTTAAGAAAAAGGTGTTAGCTGCAAGTGATTTACAGAGGAATAGATAAACAGACATAAAAAGCTATTAGCAAAGCAAAAACTTCTTACACTACAAGCTTTCAGCCAATATTTGATGCAGTTTTGACATCTTGAAAATCTCAGTCGACGTTTTGGTTTATTTAACATGGCATAAAATTATGGTAAGTCACCAATGGACAGAAATTCAGATATCCAGAGACCATGAGATTTCTGTATCTGTTCGCTGCAATGTTATTATAATACATTATGGTAAAGGATTTTCTACTTGAATGCAGTTGTTTTGGTTTATTTACTGCCAGCAAAGGAAACTCACATTGCAGCTAAACAGATACAGAATTTGCTACCAGTGGGGGCCTACCTTTAAAGCCTTAAAAACACAATTCCTTATGGCAGCAGATAAAAATATTTCACTATTTCAGCCAAATGCTCACTCCAGTTATATTATAGCTTAGTGATCCATACATTTAATTTATAAAACTATGTATCTATTTATCAAATGTGTGGATGCTGATAAAAATAAAATTTCTCTGACAGGCAACTGGTATAAAACTTAAAATCAGCTGTTCTGTACTAATTCACAGACATATATAGAGTCACAGGATGGGCCAATTACATGAAAGCCACAAGAGCAATTTTCAGCCATGAAAGTTTGAAATATGTATATGAAATTATAATGTGCATTTTATTTACAAGTGGGGAACAAAAAGTATTTTGTATAAAAAAAAACTATATGTATTTTTCTATTTATAAAGCCAACATAATCCTAGTTGTTTCCATATGTATCATTGACAAAACATTCTCAAAAGTACAATAAAGTAAAACAAAGAGCCTTGAACTATAAACATACATCATAAAACCAAAGTTCAACACTCAAGTTCAAGAAAATCAGATGAAAATAACAAGAAACAAGAACTTTTTAATTAAATTATGATCTGAAACAGACCTTGTACAAAAACTTTACAATAGTTTCAACACAAAAAAAAAGAGTGGTGGGGTGTAATCAAAGGTTGAACTACTCACCTGCTTCGAGGTAAAAACATTGATCCTTCAATGAAAACTGATCCAGACAATAGAACATACCAGCACTGTGCTAATTCTCCAGGACTGCAAAAATAAAGACATAAAAAAATTTGTAAATAAAGATTGTATGAATTAGATAAACTAATATATAAAGACTAAAACTTCAAAAAAAAAAAGCATTGAACGTGACATGGTTAAATCTTTCCTGTGTTAGGTTTACTGAATTTAAGGCAGTGTCCAAACATAATGGGAAGTCACAGTGCCACATGACACTTAAAACATTAAAGATATCTGAGCTAATGCATAAAACCTACCTAATTTGTAGAAATAACCTACATTTCATCAGTCAAAAATTACATTTTACCTGTAAACACTTATAAATTATTTGGGATAAATTGTTCTCATTGTTAAAAGCACAGTAACGTTTTATAAATAAAATGATTTATGAAAAAAAATTTTGTAAGCTATTTTATCTGTTGTTGAGAGTGGTGGTGCAGACTAAATTCTATTGTATTGTGTGGACAGTATTACTACTTTAAATCTACAGTCCAACGTATCACATTGATAAATGTTTGTGTTATTAAAACTTCTGCCATTTTTCATGTTAAAGGCGTTATAAATATAAACATATACGTACAGTCTTTTTTTTTTTTGCAAGGATTGCATTCCGCAAAAATGCTGCATTGAACAAATCACATAAAAAAGGCATAAACGTTTTTACAAATTTAATAAAATCATGTTAACTTCTATTAAAAATATAAAAAGTGACAAAAAAAAAGCGCACACAAAAGTTTGTGGACAATGAATGAAAATATTTTTTTAAATAAATTGCTTTTAAATTCCTCCAGATTCATATACAGCATTAAACTTTATATGAAATTAATGATAGCTTTTTACTGAATAAAAGAATAGTTAAAGAAATTATTTTTCTCGTGAGACAGTCAATCTAAATTGCTAGCTGCTGCTTCATTTTTCTTGATGACTCTAATAGTGGATTCTACTAAATTAAAATGTTTGCCAATTCCAGTCTATCTTCCCCATTTTCTAATAGATCTAAAATTGCAATTTGTATGTCTTCTATGAGTTTTTTTCTTTTTTGATACAAAAAAAACTTTAAAAAAAAAAAGTAAAAAACTAAAAACACTTCACCATTTAATCTTTAATAGGGGTGTAAAAAGTAGGCCTACCTAGTTAACTAATGTGTAATTTAAAAAAAAAAAAAAAAAATGAAAGAGACTTACATTCTAAAAAAAAAAAGGTTACAATCTGAAAAAAACCTATTATTGATTTTTGTTGTATCTTAGTTTAGATAAATACAAAAATGTACATATAACCTCAAATACAGGATTTTATTGCTGAACAATCATTGCTGTTTAATGTTTTTAATATGAGACTATATATGATTAACTAGAGACTAGTGATTGAAAGAATGCTTGGGTAATCCCCAAACTGCGAAAGATTACTCTTATAATATTAACATCTTGCAGGCTGATATTTATGATAACCCTTTTATTATTTGTTTATGAAAAATTATAGCACTGATACTATATTTAATGTTATTTTAAGTGCAAAATTTTACAGATAAATTTGGATCAGTCAGGTCAGATGACTTGAAAATTTCACTATCCTAAATTAAGATATCCAACAAAACTCTCAAAGGCATTATTTCAGAAAATTTTATATATATTTTAAACTTACTAATATATTATATCATTGGCTTCATGAGATTCATAGCGTACTGTTGTACACAAGCTTTGAAGTATTTGTTCTCTTAATCCTGTAAGAGCCTCCATGCTACGAAGATGAGCAAAGATAACCTTTAAGTCCTAAAAGAATTTATCAAAATATTCATGAAAATATTTCCAATTATGATTACATAAATAAATTAAGTAAAATAAATTGCAAAAAAACATCTTTTCTTTCAAACAATTTATACAAGGGCTAGGCTTTATTTAAAAAAAAACTGTTATATTCTATAAATATAAGCTAAAACTTAATAAGTACTATAATAGTTGTTGCTTACCTTCTCTGTCCTTGTACCTGGAGGTTTTTTTAAGCATTGAATAAAGAGTTTTATGTCAGTTGCCATAGTTGAAAATAATTAAATTCCAGAGATTTAAAAAAAATCAGAACAAAAAATTATTTCCAATCGAAATGACTTGCATAATTGTTAATATTCCAAAAAAGATGTCTGTCTTTGTGAAATAGAAAAACAAAGCACATTTTTTATGCCAAAATCTTGCAAACAAAAATACTGGTCAGCTCCTTGAAAATAATGAGATTTCTACATCTTGTTTGATATTTTCAATCAAAGTCAATGGTCAAAGTAATCACAAATTATTCTGAATAACCAATAATCCATATAAATCCAGAATGAATAAATAATTGATCCTGAAAAACAGATAAAAAATTAAAGAATTAGAAAAACATATTATTAGACTGCTTAAAATGAATGATTATTTTTATTGCATTGTAAACTAATAAATTTATGATATTTATTTCAATTTTCTATTAATAAACAGGAAATCAGTGACGCTTAAATTTAATATGTTGAGGAAAAAATAGATATATTTTATAAAAAGTATTGATTGTGTAAAAAAAAAAAAAAGAATTATTCTACTATATAAGTAAACAAGATGCTTTATAGATAATACCTAAAATAATACATAAAAAAGAAATTTTATATGTCAGCATATTCTGCTTTTATTCACCATCAATGTGCCAAAAGACAAAGCTTTGACTGTAAAAGTGAAAAGAAGCATTTTTTTACTTATAAATATTAGACAGAAACAGCAAATGTAAAGACTTAAAAAGTTATTTTCAATGCATAAAAGTATAAAATAACACTTGACTGACTCACAATGATTGTATTGAAACTACAACTGCTATATGATTTCAAAGGCATACTTCTGTATAGAATGAAACCCTTAGAATATCCAACTCGAAATAGCTAACCATTCAGTGGCATTAATTGGGGACCCTCCTACTCCTGCATAATGTTTTCTTCACATAATGACTTCATGTAAAATGCAATCATTTACTTTACACTTGCTGAATGTGAGTGAAATAATTACATTTTACTAGAATAACTAGAAGACATAAGGCTAAGACGATCATGCTTATGTAGTTATGCCATTGGCCATGGTAAGTCATTATTTTCATAATTCTGATGGATGGCATACCATTTATATCAATTCATTTTTCCTCAATTAGTAATTTTGTTTTCGACCTGTCTCCAATTTGATTTCTTGTGCATTTAAGCTAAAGTGAATTTCAAGAGTTATAGCTGTTACTGTTACTAACTAGGTTATATTATATAGGCAATATTTAAAAAAAAATGATAACAATAAAGTCATAGACATCACATAATGATAATGTTATACAACTTTCGCTTTAGAATCCAATCGTTGTATATGAAATGCTGATGAAGTATATGCAGAATATGTTTCGAAATGTGTTCATTTGATAACACATCCCTATTAGTCTTAATTACACAGTAAACGTTCACTAGATAGTACATTTAACATTGTAAACTAAAATTAAGTTACAGATTACTTTCTATACCTGTGACCATAAAAATCAAGCTTCAAAAGTTTGATTTTTTCATAATGACAGTTATTATCATAAATCCTGTAAAAATGAGCATTGAAGAAGATTTTTTACTCCAATTAATGCAATTATAGCCATGTAAACTATCAATGACAATGTGCTGATATTAGATTCTCATTCATCAATGAATTATTGACGCCATCTTGTTTACTGTCAAAATGAGGCTTTTTTCCGGTTCCATTCAATAGTTGTTTTTTTTTCTAAAGCTGCTTCAAGGGGGATGAAAGGGGGGGGGGGTACTGTTACAAGGGTGGACAAACTTTTTGAAGCGTTGGTCACAATTTGTTTCATAAATTTGACCGAAGGGCCGGACCTAGAAAAAATGGATGAGTTTATTAATATAAAATAATGGTGGACAAACTTCCAAACAGCTTGCACCACAGCTGAATAGATCCGCGAGCCGTGTTAAATAGAAAAAATTTCAAAATAGCTCAGGTTTTGAAAAACATGTCCCTTTTTTAAATGATATAAAATGAATAGCCACAAAAAACGATTTCTCCATTAAGCCTATAAGTATCATGGCGACAGCAGATAAAATGAAGCCTGAGGGGGTCGATCAACCCCCCCCCCCCATTACGCCACTGCCTAAAAGATAATGTTTAAGCTGTGATAAAATGACAGTTCAAGATGGGTCATCCGCAAAACACACCCAAATATAGGCTATACCAATTGTTCTAAAAGAGACACAAAAAAAAGAGGCAAATATGTAATGGTCCCAAAACCGTGTCCGTTGGTGCGACTATGTTTAGACCCTATGCAAGTGGGTCGCAAAGCTTGACGGCTCTCAAATTTGAGAGCCACTGGCTTTGAGGGTGCGAGTTGGCCTCGCATGATCTTAAAAAAGCAGCAGTCCGATTTTTCATAAATGTAAATTGCCAAACCATAGATTTGACAAGATTCTGTGAATATTAAGTAATAAAATACAGCCTAATATCGATTCAATAGGAGTTGGACTAAACTCAACGAAGATAATAGCATGTGACTCTAAAGCGCTTTTTTCGTTGAGTTTAGTGCGGCTTCCAGTGACATCTATCTATCTATCTATCTATCTATCTATCTATCTATCTATCTATCTATCTATCTATCTATCTATCTATCTATCTATCTATCTATCTATCTATCGAATAGCCTGATATCTATCTTTATCTATATATGTCTGTCCGTCCTACTAGCCACATATAAGTCTAATACTATCTACTTAAGTATCTATATATCTTTATCTGTCTATCAGTCTGTTTATCTATCTATGTATCATGTATGTCTATCAAGGTTATCAATAGTCCGGCCGTTACCCGCATGGCAATAAAATTAAATTAAAAAAAAAAAAGATATACATTGCATATCCAGTCCAACTATTAGAGCTAAAACGAGCCAGGTATAAGACAAGCACTGTTTTATTAGACGTTTAACTAATTATCTCAACATTCGTTAAATGTGTGATCATATATCGTTTGATTAAATCTTTGTAAAAATAATAAATGCTTTTTTAAATCATATCTGAAGTTGATAATCAAAATAATTTGAAAGCTAGAACAAACTAGTTTTGAAATTTCAATACTTTACTTAAAAATCTGGCATATAAATTTATCAACATCCTTTCTAAAATAGGGTTTTTTGAGTGTTATTATCTCCTAATTCTAAGTAAGATATTTTTTAAACCGCATTAAATCACACAATTTCGTTTTTAATCTTTGAATTTGCATCATAGCTGTTTAATTTTTTTGTTTACTTGACTTAACAAAAGTTTAATATATTACTTTACAACTAACAGTTTGAACTGTCTTGAGTGTTGGTGTTTGTGTATGTGCTGTTTAGTTATTTTCAGCATTACTATTACTATTACAACATAAAAGTTACGGTTATTATTTAATTTTTAGAAATAGTAGATTATAATCAGTTAGTATTTGCTGTTAACTTACTTTATTTTTCAGCTGAAAACAATTAGCATTGACTAGTCATTAGTGTCTAGTCTAAAAGATAATTAGTATTAACTGACACTATATTACATGATATATCGCGTTTGGTCTTCGTATTTTTTTTACTTCAAAAATGCCGTCCAGATAATATTGCTCCACCCTATCCCTAATCCTGAAAAAAAATTCTGAAAAAAAATAAAATTTATATTTGTCATGTTCACGTTTATCTTCTAACAAGTGCGATAGAAGAAATAAAGGCACTTATTACATGACCAAACGCTTGTTTTCAATTCTAACAAGTGCGTATTAACTATTAATTTATTTTTTACTGGCTCCTGGATACCTCAAAGACGAAAACTGCCATTTTTTTTTTACGGGATAGGGTAAACAGAATGAACTCTTTATTTTTCTTTTAAGCGGGAAATGCAGTTTATATTATGATATTATTACACAATGATGGTGCTCAAAATCGGCGATAGTTTTAACATATTAAAGAGTAAAACAGAATGAATGAGAACTCCTTCTTTACTGCAGGCATTGATGACGTCATTTAGATGATTTACTGTTAATAATCGGAGATATTTTTTTCTGGAACCATAAATAGATATTGCTCCACACCCTAACCCTAATCCTGAAAAAAAAAAATTAAATTTATGATTTATTTAAAAATGGCCATCAATAGATATTGCTCCTAACCCTATCCCTAACCTCCTATCCCTAACCCTGATCCTGAAAAATAAAAATCTGAACTAAAAATTTATGTCTCTCATAGGAATCGAACCCAAACATAGTTAGCCAAACTGGGTCACAGCCAAGCGAACAACCAACATTACTAGCGCACCACACAAACTAACCCATCATTTTAATGTATAATTAGAAAAATTGCTCGGCTATACAATTTCCCCGAAAAGAAAAAATAACTTAATATCATAAGAGTTCATTCTTTTGACGTATCCCGTAAAAAAATACGGGCACGTCTTTGACATATCAGGAGCCAGTGCGTTTATTTTTGTTTAAAATATTTGAATCCATAACTCTTGTCTGGCATACATACTAATAAATCCAATTTTCAAACCATTTAGACAGTCATAGCCTTGCCTTGCTAATATTTTTTTTTTTTTATTATTAGCCTTACTTTCTTAGTAAAATTCCCTTAGCCCTAATGGGCATTTGGGGGCATATGAAGTGTAGAACTCATCTGTTTCTATATTTGGCATATGAAGGGATTGTGTTGTTAGCACAATACCCAGCTGCCTTTGCTTGCCCAACTTATCAGGTTCCCATATAAAGTTGGTTGGGTGGATTAGTGGAGCGACTTTGCACCAAATTTTACCTGGAAAAAATTCCATTGTTCTCACAGAGGATCAATCACTGGACTCTCAGATGACAGTCCCCCCCTCCCCCCCCCTCTTTCTTATTTTTTATTAAAAATATATATTTAATAATTTTATATTTATTATATATTAATTATTTATTAATAAATTTTAATTAAATTTTAAAATTTAAAATAAAATAAGAAAATTTATTTAATTTATATTATTTTTTAATAAATCTTTTACCAATTCTATTTTTTAAAAATTTTTTAATATTATTTTATAATAATATAAATATTATATTTATTTAAAAACAATAATCCAAACATTTTTCTGTTAAAATGTTTAATTTTTTTTTTATTAATATTTTTTTGTTTATAAATTTTCTTTTTTTTTTTCAATTATTTATTAATTAAATTTTATTTTAAAATTAATTTTTATAATTATTTATTTTTTTTTATTTATTTTTTTTTTTTTATTTTATTTTCTTTTTATTTTTTTTTTTTTTTTTTTTAAATTATATAATGAAAGGTTTAATGCTGAAATTATATAATTTTTAATTAATAAAATTTATTAAAAAAATAATATTTTTATAAAAAAAATTATATAAATTATTATTTTTTTAAATTTTTTTTTTTTATATATATTTTTTTTTTAAATTTAAAATATATATAAAATAATTTATATCCCCTCCTTTTTTCCAAATTTTTTTTTTCAACTTTTTTTCTTTTAATTTTTCAAATTTTTCAAATTTTTTTTAAATGTTAAATCTCTTAAAAATTAATAAATTTTAATATTTTAAAAAGAATAAAATATTTAAAATTTAAAAATAAGAATTAAAATTAAATAATTAACCATTTCACAAATCCAACCCTTTTATATTTCATAAATAATATTATAAAAAATAATAATAACATAAACAATAAAAAATCAACCCCATTATAAAAATTCAACTCTCAAATAAAAAACTAATCATAAAATATAATAAAAAATTAATAAATAAAAATAAAGAAATAGCTATAAGAAACAAATCGGTCGTCCAACGAGGAAGCAGCTCAAAAATCTTTTTCCATTTTTAACATATAAAAAAATGAAAAAGAAGTGGGAAAAGGATTTATCAAATATAAAATAAAAAAAAAAATAAGAAATAGGAAATGTTAATAATATATTTATTATAAATAATTATTTATATAATTATTAATTAAAAGATTATATATTAATATATATTTTTTAATTAATTATATAATTAACTGAACCACCCCAAAAACAGGTAAAAAAAAATTTATAAAATGGGTGGTATTGGTAGTTTTATTGTTTTAGTTGGGGGGGCAACATGTTAAATACATTTTATTTCTCTCATGTCCCCTAATCATTTCTCTAATAATGTTAAATCTGTTTTACAAATATATACATGACACAGGGATATGGCTGTAGAAATTTAAATAATCTAATATAATAATAGCGGTCTCGTGCCTGTGTAATATCGAAAGTACAAATCAAGAATTCAAAATGGTGTCTTGCTGGCGTCTCGATTCGATGAATGTTTTTTTTTTTGTACTCTACAGTTTTGAATAGTTTCTGTGGTTTTCAAACAGGAAACCCAAAGGCCAAAATGTGAAATGATTCCATTTAATTTTTTTTTTTTTTTTTTATTTCTATAACATATTGCATCTTTAAATTGTAATAAAATCTTGAAAAAATCGGATTTTTATCCGAAACCAAAAATAACCTAAGGGAATATAAATCTATGCAAAGGTTTTGCAGAGTATAGCTAGTAATGAAATAAAAATGATAATAAATATTGAAATAAAAAAAAAAAGATGCTGTTGTGTGTGCTTGAATCACATTACTAAAATATGTAATATAGCTGCGTTATTTTACCATTCTGCCATGTGGTTGTATGAAACTGATGTATGTTTTTTGGCCATTAGAGAGCTTAAAAAAATGTCAACATTGCTGCATTTTTGCAATAATAATTAGGCCATACCACAGAATATATATAAATTGTACTTAATTTAATTCAATAAATTATGAATTTTTAAAATTCAATCATTTCACTAAGACCCTTTTTTAGTCCTTCAATTAAAAATACAAGTTTAACAGATTAGTTTAATAGTTTTAAAATCATCTTATTTGTATTTCATTAAGAATAGTTAGCAATATTGTTCCACCATTATTTTTCTTTTGGTGACAGTTCTATTGTAGACATAGGTGATGGCTAATTTCTATTTTTAATTTTGGATCTTTTCTAGGACGCCATCAATTTTAAGATATTAAAATAATTATATGTTTGAAGTTTTATATATTTTGGTACTTTTACACATTGGGGTCATCATTCATGGCTAATTTTTTCAATTAAAAATGCTAGTTATGCAATAAATTATATTTTATATTAACTTTGACTTTTTAGTTTCAAAGTTAAATTGTTGATTTTAAATCATCAAACAATTGAATATATTTCACAGACATAAATGGCAGATGAGGATGCCAGTAGAACAGACTCACGACACAGCAGCTCTCCTGCAACTCCTAGTATAAGTAATCCTGGAACACCTCGTTCAGAATTATCTCAGGACATTCGTGCTACACCTCCCCTTGCGAGAGCAACTCCACCATTAGCCAGAGCCACTCCACCTCTTGCACGTGCAACCCCGCCTCTCACCCAAGGCCCAGCTCAACTGCCTCATGGCCAGTCAGTACTTCCTGTAAGAAATGTAACACAAGCACCACCGGCACCATCCCCACTGGCCCATATACATCATCACCAGAGTAAATATGCTTCACTTCTAGCTGTCATAGAAGACATGGGAAGAGACATACGACCAACATATGCAGGCAACAGAAGCTCAACAGAGAGATTAAAGAGGAGTATTGTACATGCTAGAATACTTGTCAGGGAATGTTTGATGGAGTGTGAAAGAAGTGCTCGTACATAATTTGTCAGTAAAAACTTTGCAGTATGATATTGTGCATTTTGATTGTTTTAGGTAGTGTATTAAAGCATTTGTGAAATAATAATTTGTAAGTTAAGTAACATTTTTCAGTTATATAACCATCAGGTAAAATGCTTTACTCCATTTCAGATTAAGTCATTCATTCATTCATCTTAAATCTAAAAATTGTGACCATGTGTATATTTGTTATTATTTTTTTTTAAAGTGAGTCTGAAATGTTAATAGCACACTGAAACAGAAAAAAAGTAACTGTTGGCTTCTAGCTTCTTACTTTTTCAAGTTTAAGTATTAACAGTAACAACTAAAAAAACGTTAATCTATTCAGTTGATTTACAGTTTTTAAAGGCAGCCACTCTTACTCTGTACAGCAGTATTGGTATGTATATTGAATTACAACTGAAATAGATGTGACTGGCTTCCAGTTTGATGTGCTTATCTTTTTTTCAGAGAACATTTTCAAAATGATAAGCAACATTCAAAGTTGTATTTTTGTTTTTAATTTATTTTGAGGTGTAAGCATTATTCGTGCTGGAGTTTTGTTTATGGTCAACTTTTAAATTTAGCAGAATAGAAAAAAAATGTGTATTGCTGTAAATGGCACTTATACTAGTTACATGAAATATATATATATATTGATTGTTAAATTTGACAGTATGTTTATTAAATACATGAGCTTATTATGAAATCAATACATCTGGCTTTGTTTTGATGGCGTGTATACATTGTCATATGGATATAAAAAAAAAATGAATGGTATTAAATCAAACTATTGCAAAACTATATATATATATATAAAAATAATGAAAAAGATAAATATATACAGCAATATTTTTTAAAACTTTAATAAGTATTCCATTTCCATAAATGCAGTGAATGATCATAAAACGAACATGTTGATACAAAGAAACATTTTTCCTCTGCTTTTATTTTTAAACTGTCTGAACTTTCTTCTGTTTTTAATCTGCACCAGTCTGCACCATAAGTAAGATTATGATCTTGATATGACACAGATACAGATAGTTCTTTATCTGTAAAAAAAATTAATGTTATCAATTAAGTTATCCAAGAATGAAATTAGTAACAAAAATTACAATTTATAATGTTATACATTTTATATTTTTAAACCTTCATACAATGTAAAAACACAAAAATATAACATGGTATTTTTTAAAGCCACAATAATAAACTTTCCTATAGGGTGTCTTGTGTGATTAATTTTAATTCGAAACAACAGTAGAGGCGACTCGCTGCGACTATAGTGCCCAAAGGGTTAAGAGAGCAAAATTGGGCATACACATAAAATCTATATAAGAAATAAAACAAACCCATTTCTCTACAGTTCACTATATGCGCTCCATTGTACATTGTAGCGGTCAGTATGCTGTTTCCAAAGAAAGGGTCCCATTTTATTCGCCAGATACCACCACCCAGAGCAACGCAGTTCAGGGGTTTTGTGAAATTTCTGTCATCCCAAATGAAAAGATTCTCATCATAACTAGAAAAAAAATTATTTGCTGAGTTAACAGTTTCAAAGATGTTAAATAAAAGAGAAACATGTAGGAACAACTAAGCCAGACATCAACTTAACAATGAGGGACATGTATTTAAGCCATACATTTTACATCTATATAAATAAAAATGTAAACAGGATTCACGCAATTAATCATAACTCCGAAAGTTCTTCACCAATTGCCTTAAAATTTACGCAGAAAATTACTTGGCGTATTAATATATATATTTTATATAGACATCACATCTATAATATTTAATCCATCGGTTTGGTAAAATTATTTCTTTACTTCATTTTACTTTTTTTAAAACCATGTGAGGTAATTCAAAAGTCACATAGTGCTAACATATATTGTCAGTATTTGTTTAAAAACAAACCAATCCACCGTGTGCAAACTAATAGTTCGTCACTATTTTGTTTTAATTAACAAACAGTATCGGAAAATATTTCTTTTAACTTTAGTTTGCAAACTATCATTCCGTCAGTATTATTTTTATCAAACAGGATTCACGCTATTAATTATAACTCCGCAAGTACATACAAAAGCACTGCACTTAATAAACATCAATTTAGAAACTGTTCTTTCTCAATAATACTAATCTTACTTTGTTTATAGTTTTAAATGATTGATAATTATTTTTCTAAAATTGTCTTTTTTTATTTTTAATAAACAGAATTAGAAACAAGGGCTTTCTCAATACTTAATATTACATTACATAGGGCTTAGCCACGGCAACGCGTGGCCGGGTACAGCTAGTTTGAATATATTTCATTAAAAATAGTATACTGGATTGTTCATATTGTTCATTAAAGTATTTATATGACACTAATTTATAAGTCGAATTTTGTATAATAATGCTATGTGAAAGATGTTAAAAATGCTGTATATATATGGCCTTTAGTAAATACATGTATAACAAAATTTAAGAAGCAATTAATCGACTGTTTTTTTTTTTAAAAACATCCTTAAAGAACAATTTAATTACTTGAATTACACATTAATGTTGTATTCATAATTCTGCCAATGACTAAACTACATATAGTCTTCCAAAAAAGAATGCACATTTGTTTCAAATTATACTATATGAATAGTAGAAATTTAATATTGAATGAGCAACGGCTTAAAAAATTGTCAGTACAGTTAAAAAAAACTATTACATGTTCTTTTCAGTGAATTTGGAAACAGCATATAAGGATATTTGGCTCTAAAACAAGGTCATTTTCCTACTGTGAATTACTTATAAAAACTAAGTTCCCTCATAAAAAATTGGCAAACAGAAAATCTATTCATAACATGTTTGCACGTTCTGTTCTATTTAAATTCCTTGGATTTGGCTTAGGTCTTTGTGCTATTGGAACTAATGGCTAGAATTTCAATATTTCTTCCCCAAAACTTCCAGCTATTCTAAGAGATAATGATACAGTGCCTTAATTAACAATGTACTGACAAGCTGCTGGTAGCAATAAATGTATTGGGTAATGACAAATGCTTTGGTTTATGACTAACTGTCAATTACTTGTGGGGAATAGTGCCCTGGATAACAACAATTTTGGTTAATGATGGTTTTCTTGGAAAAGATTACCAGAGTTAACCAAGTTACTATTGTATAACTGTCAGTTACAAAGGATATATAAATAACGTAATTAATAGGAATAAAAAAATTTTTTTAAAGTAACATCTAGCCTAAATGGGAGCATATTATTGTACCTTACATGTTAAATATGATACCAGTATGTTATAAATGAAATAATGTGATGCAAGTATTAATTAAATTAAAAACAATGAACTTTAATAAAAATGTTACCTTCCTGTAGCAACTATGTGCTCTGTAAAAGGGTGACTTTGAATACTGCAAACACCCATTTTATGTCTGAAATAATTCAACGAAAGAGTGTTTACAGGTAAAAAATAATCCATCACCTGTTCATGTAAGGTAATTAAAAAAATAGATGAAGAAAGTGGGACTATTGAAAAAGAGTGTTTACAAATGCTATACATTTCTAAAATGTTTCAATTAAAATTGCACATACTCTCAGACTTTTTCTATATTCCTGTACTTGAATATTACCTGTTAATGCAAAATGTGTGTTTAGACAAATCTCTAATATCCCAAACTTTTAACTTGGCATCATCTCCACCTAAAATTAATTAAACTAATTATATTATTTTATTATTAACTTGGTTTTAAAATTTGTTAAAAAAATGTAGATATAATATCTAATCTAATTAATATAAACATTTTTTTACCAGAATAAACAACATTTGGATTAAAATTATCAAAAGCAGTAATCCATGCTTCATAGTCATGTGCCTTCCATGCTGAGACTTGACTGATTTCCTTATTAACATTAAAAACAGTAACATATCCCAAGGAATCTGAGGCAGACAACATATCACCTCTGTAGAAATAGAGAAATTGCATTCTCAGTTTACTTAAATAATGCAAACTAAGATGACAGTTTCTTAGATCATTCAAATATTTTTATTAACACTTTTTTTAAAGAAATGCTTAGTATTGGTAGTTTTGAACAATTAAATCAATATTGCCCTGGGTCTAAACACAATATGACAATTTTTATTTGTCTTAAAAAAAGCCAGCTACAGAATATCATATTTCTAACTATTAATTTCTCATTTCCTGTCAATACAAAAATTTCTTCAAAACTAAGGCTTTATCTTGAGTTGTTTTACCCTAGACATACAAACCATGAAAAGGGATGAGGGGAATTATAAGAGTAAATTGTATGCTTAAACTTCCTCCACTTCCCCCCCCCCCCCACCCTTACCTGACACCTCCAGATCAACTATAGCTATCAAAGAAAAACTGAACATTTGATTTTCATGGGAAATTTGTAAAACTAACACACACCACATTTGCATGAGTGATGAGAATGTTAAAACCAAAGGGATTACATCATATTCTATTATTTTTTTATGAACTGTTTAATTACCTTTTCCACACTAAGTTGATATGCATATAGCTAGCAAGAATTAATTTTTATCCAGATTTAGTTTTTGTCCTATAACATTTATTGGTAAAATACAAAAGTAAGTTGTGAAGACATTAATAGTAAGATAACCACTACAAAATACATAGGAATTGGTAACATTTTTGGAATGAGATTTACTTAATTCTGGCCTGTTTAAACAGTTATCTTTTGGACTATCTGTTATGATTATAAAAAAAAAAAATGGCTACAAAATTTTTTTAATGTTTGGAAGTTGTTGTAAACATAGTTAAGTAGTTATTGTCATTAAATTATTAACACAAAACAAAAATAATAACCTGCAGTTAAGACCTGTCCATCCTAATGACAGTCCTAGAGATGATTTTGATAATTCACATTTTGCCAATGTTTCGACACTGAAATTATCAGGATGCAACCTTAATATCTGTAATTTCAATATCATCATTCAAATACAGCTGTAATAAACAAATAAATAGGCTATATAATATGATTTTTTGAAAAGTATAAAAATTTCAATACAAAATCACTCACCTGAACAAATCCTTCAGCATCAACTAATCCAAAAACTGCATCATCTTGAATTAAAGTCTGAGGCCATTTAATGTCTAATACTCCACACATATTGACATTCTGACACTTATGTAAGGATGGACCAGAAGCTTCATCAAAAACCAATTTGAATATAAGGAAACCTCCATTCCTTACTTGTTTTGAACTTGAATTCTCAGTTTTAACTTCTTCAGTTTGCTCATTTGATGATGACATATCAGTCTGAAAAAAAATATTTTTGAAGATAAACTTTTCAAAAACCACCTAAATAATTTTTTTGAATTGTCATAAAAAAATAGTGAAATTAGAGCCATTATATATTTTTTAAATCTTTTTAATTAATTTTATACTTTCAATGTATCTGGTATTGCCCTGTAAGTGAAACTGAAACATTTCTAATACACCATTAGGTAAAGATATGGTGCTAGTCTATGCCACAAACCTAATGTGTACAAATAATTTACATTTCAAGTCACAAGTAACATTTTACCCATGCTTATAACTTATTCTGGATAAATTGTAAACAGTAAATGCTTGTCCTTGTTAAAATCAAAACAATGCTTTATTAAGATAAATTCTGAAAAAAAAATGTGTATGCTATGTTGTCTGTTTCAGAATGATGGAGTGGACAGAATTATGGATTATTGTATGGACATTATTATTTGCTTTTAGTCCAATGTCTAATATTTCACATTTAATATTAGTTGTTTGTATAATGTGTAATCATCTTCATCTATTATATAGAGTAAGAGAGGTTAGAAGTTTTTGGTAGATTTGTATTGTCAGGTCAGGATTCTTACTGTTTAGTAGAAGATAAATGTTTTAACTTTTCCTTTTTTTTAACTCCTAATCCTAGCTATGGGTACAATCTGATACCATTATATTCAAGATAAGAGTCATTTGATCAATAATTGTGTCTTATACCAACTTTACTCTGGACAAATTTAGTACAGTTTGTGTAATTATTCTAATTATCATCTGTTATATGGAGCAGAGCATACGTTAATTATAAAACTGGGTAAAAAAATGAGTTCCTTTTCTTGAATAAATGATAATATACATAGAAGATAGTGAAAAAATATCTCAGTATGTCATTTTGTCTATGACAATGAAAATGTTATTTTAATTGGACATGGGCAACATATTTTTTTAAGTAACTTTGAATTATTAGCAACTAATTTTTCTGAACATTACATTTAATTCACACTAAGACTGCAATTACATATGAACTTCTGACCAGAGGAAAATGCTAGTTTGACAATATAAAAGAATAGACAGGGCCACCTATGAAAGCACTAAAGACAGCCGCTCAGAATAGACAACACTGGAGAAATATGTTTGTTGATGTGTCCATTCGTTCCTCCCTATGACTACATCAGTCATCACTATCACTCAGTTAAGCCTTAACTAGCCAAGGGTATTAAATGATGATGAAAGAACCCTGAATCTCGAGAGCCAACTGTCGTTAACAATTAGCTCCCATTTTGTAAAGAAAAATATTTTTAAAAAAACTAAGCCTACAACAATCAATTTCAGTTATTCACTATCATACGATGTAAATGTAGCAATGATTCTGAAGGATTGTATTAAATTTGTTTGTACTTGTAAACTTGTACTAACTCACTGTAGGTAGTCTGCTGGATCAGACTGGTTATTCGTAGTCATCACTTACTGAATTATTTTCATCAAGCTTATATGTACCACAAATAAGGATTTGCTGTAATCCGTCATAAGGGCAGAATTCGACTGAGTCTGCATTTAAATGTGTGTCTATTTTTTGGACATTCATTTTTATGATCGAATTTTATGATCGCTGCTGTGTATGGTGTACATTTGGGATTATTACATTTCAGAGTAGCAACCCTTAGATTTTAGATCACTGATCTGTATAACACACGTATCATTTTCATAATTCCTTTGCCAGAGATCTATGCCAGAGATGGTGCTAGAAATAGCAGTCGTGACGAAATAAATTTCGTTAGGAGTGCTATTTTTAACACACTAAACTCTTGTAGCATCACTTCGAGCAGACTATTTTGTTTCTAATACACTTTGTAGATTTAACAAGGGTTCCCCCCCCCCCAAAGTACGTGCTTTTAAAAGAATCAACTCTCTCTTTGACGAAAATTTAAAAAAAAAAAAAGAAATACATATAAACTGACTATATTGCTTACCACTGCTGACACAACTCTCAATGTTGCTGGAAAAAAGAGCCCAATTCGCTAAATGCAGTGAAACAGAGACGTGATCCGCCATACCCTTAGATACCGGAATTTCGTTTTGGTGGAATCGTACATTAAAATGTTGTTTATCTCTATTGATATAGCTTGCATACCAGAATTCCATAATATTTCGCATTTATCACAGAAAATATTCATTTAAAACCTCCCTCCCAAATTCATAAAAAAAAATTAATCACATTTTTGTTGAAATATATAAAATATAAATTTTACTTCGATTTTGTTCTCTTGGCCCACGAAGACTTTGTGATAGCCCTGAGTAGGCTACTCTTACCTACTTAATGTTGTAGAATAAACATAGTGATAAAGGAGATATCGTTTTATAGCCATAACTTGTTAATATGATTTATAATTGTAAAAATTCTATAGATTTAACTATTTTTATAATTTAAATGGATACATTCGGATGTTTGTTTGTTGTGCCCTTTCTTCCCTGTGTTCAAATTTGCTTTCATGTAAATCCAGTAGGCCTACTGATACATCAACAGTAAAAAGACAATATTACATAATGAAATAAAACAATACTGTTTTTTTTTCAATTGTCTTTGGAAGTTAAATATCTTCTAGAACAGCGGGTCTGTAAGTAGCGGTCGCCTGGCTCAGAATGGAACAATAACAAGAGCCCTCTCTTTTGATTTATGATGCTATGATTTCATTAGATAGCCAATATAAACACTTGTTGGGGGATCGAGTTTGTAAAGTTTATTGTTAATGAGGTCAGCTTACCATTGGACCAGTTGATTATGTGGACTCTGGATTGTGACAGCGCCACCTTAGACATCATAAATATGTTTTATATATGGGTGCCACCCACTATTTTAAAAACATTGGCTATCAAACTCAGATATTCAGAAGCCAGTGATGGCCCATGTGGGTGCCGATTAGGCCCATCACCCAAGGT
>JAGDYQ010000026.1:8603867-8676638 GCA_021962125.1 Bulinus truncatus
GGGAATTGTGAGGTTACCTCAACGCTCAGCCGTTTTTTAATTCCCGAACTAAAGTCAGGTTCCCATTTAAAGCTGGGTGGACTTGGGATGGACTTAAAACCAACTTTCATCAGGACCTGGACCAATATTCCCATGGTTCTCACCATGCATCGAACCCGGTACTCTAAGGTCGATAGTCGCGCGCTAATACACTATTAAAAACGAAAATAGACCATTAGGCGGCATTTTTATAAATCATGGGTAGTGGACATTTTAAATAACTATGCACTATCTACTGTCTCTATATATACACTGGGGGTAATAACTATGCACTGTCTCTATATATACACTGTGGTAATAACTATGCATTATCTCTATATATACACTGGGGGTAATAACTATGCACTATCTCTATATATACACTGGGGGTAATAACTATGCACTATCTCTATATATACACTGGGGGTAATAACTATGCACTATCTCTATATATACACTGGGGTAATAACTATGCATTATCTCTATATATACACTGGGGTAATAACTATGCATTATCTCTATATATACACTGGGGTAATAACTAAAATCAAGCAATATAAGCCTATCCATATAGGAGACAAGACGTGTTAGAGCATTTTCGGTATAACTTCAAGGGAAGTAATTCATGTTGAATAACTGTTACAAAAATAAATAATGAGTTACGCCCCTTTGTGCACCCCTTTGTTAATATAGCTTATATAGTAAAAAAAAGGTAATTTATAAGCCGTCTTTTTCGGCACTCAGAGGTCAGATCACAAAATGGACTTTTGATGCACACAGGGCAGGCCAAGACCTACAAAATGATATATACATCATGTGTCTAGGACTTATGGTTGTTGAGATCTAGAGTGATGACAGACAGACAGACAAAACGGGGACAATAGAGCATTTTTTTTCGAAAATGCTCTAAAAAAGATTTATTCAGTTCAGTTACATTTTATAAGCAAAGGAGTTTTAAAAAAAAGGAGCTGAAAAAAACGTCACTTTGAAATTGTAGTAAACCAGTTGTACAATTTATTCTTTGACCTAATTTTTCAACTTCTTTATATACTTAGTTAATAGAAATTTTTCTGTCAATATTTCGTCACATTCACAAAGATGATGTTTCAAAGGAGCAGAGAATGGGGGGGGGGGGGAAACTTCGCAAAAAATGTGCACTTAAATTGTTCACTTGCTCGTAGATGTGGAGAATGTATAGGCCACGTTATTTATGTGTGCATGTATATTTATATGTATGTTGAGTGTGTATGTTGAGTGTGTATATTTATATGTATGTTGATGTGTAAATTGAGTGTGTATATTGAGCGTGTATATTTATATGTATGTTGAGTGTGTAAATTGAGTGTGTATATTGAGCGTGTATATTTATATGTATGTTGAGTGTGTAAATTGAGTGTGTATATTGAGCGTGTATATTTATATGTATGTTGAGTGTGTAAATTGAGTGTGTATATTGAGCGTTTATATTTATATGTATGTTGAGTGTGTATATTGAGTGCCAAAACGTTGAATGTTACGGGGGGAGGGGTTGGGTTGCACATTTGTCTAGGACCCAATATATATTAGAGTTTCTGCCAAGGGCCACCTATTTATGAGTTTCTACCAAAGACCAACTGTTTCTGAGTTTCTACCAAAGGCCACCTATTTCTGAGTTTCTACCAAAGGCCACCTATTTCTGAGTTTCTACCAAAGGCCACCTATTTCTGAGTTTCTACCAAAGGCCACCTGTTTCTGAGCTTCTAGCAAAGACTAACTGTTTCTGAGTTTCTACCAAAGGCCACCTATTTCTGAGTTTCTGTCATGGGCCACCTATTTCTGAGTTTCTGCTAATGGCCACCTATTTCTGAGTTTCTACCAAAGACCAACTGTTTCTGAGTTTCTACCAAAGGCCACCTATTTCTGAGTTTCTACCAAAGGCCACCTATTTTTGAGTTTCTACCAAAGGCCACCTATTTCTGAGTTTCTACCAAAGGCCACCTGTTTCTGAGTTTCTAGCAAAGACTAACTGTTTCTGAGTTTCTACCAAAGGCCACCTATTTCTGAGTTTCTGCCATGGGCCACCTATTTCTGAGTTTCTGCCATGGGCCACCTATTTCTGAGTTTCTGCCAAGGGCCACCTATTTCTGAGTTTCTGCCATGGGCCTATATCCGAGTTTATGCCTAAGGTCACCAAACACCTTAGAACGTCTCTGATGCAAATGTTTAGCTTTTTTTTTTGAATACTATCAGAAATCAGTCAACCGTTACTTGGTATTAGTAAACATTCAAGGTCTGCCAAAATAAAAAGGTGAGAGATATATGTATATGGTTTACTGATTCTTTTCAAATGTATTACCGCATGCCACCACAGAGGATATGCTATACAAGTTTGTCAGGAACAGAAACATACATATATCTGTATGTGGACCAACTTGATGAACACAGACGAGCACATATGTATATGTGATGAGTTTGCAAAGAATACAAACATGCACATATATGTTTGTGACCAACGTGATGGAACAAAAACATGAGATATGTGTATGTGACAAGCTTGAAAGAACAGAAACATACACATATACGTATATGACGAACTTGTACAGACCACAAACAAACATATATGTATGTGACGAACTTGTACAGACCACAAACAAACATATATATGCATGTGACGAACTTGTACAGACCACAAACAAACATATATATGCATGTGACGAACTTGTAAACAAGTAGCTAATCGAACTAAACAGAAATATCTGAGTCAATGCAGAGAAATGATATTATTTTATTTATTTCTCATCAAGTACAACATTACAACTTGTAAACTCGCGCTGCATAGCAAAACACAATATCGTGGGTGAGCACACATAAAATGTAATTTTGAACAGAAGGGAACATAAAATAAAAACGACCGGTGACATTTTGTTTGTGAATGTGTGTGTACACTTGTTCTCGTAAAACTCTGTGTGTGTGTTTTACATTTCCACTCACACCGTTGTTTGAGCTCGTTAAACGTGTTTGAATACCACACCCACCCACCAACCAACACACAACAACGAACAGTGTGTGTGTGTGTATGTGTGTGTGAATGTGAGTGAGAGAGAGGTGGGGGAGATATACACCGTCACGTTAACTAGCAATCAACGCCATTGGTTGTAGTAAAACGATCTAAGCCTGTTGACAGAGGAGATCAAGTGTGAGTGTTTGTCTGCTTGTGGGCGCGTGCGTGTGAAGGAGGGGGAGGGAGGGGTGGTTGGGGTTGATGTCAGAGGTGATAAATCGATTAACGGCCGAGGTTTCTATATATTTTTCCCCCGATCAAACTTATTGCCAAATGTGAGTCATTGTGAAAACTCGTGAACTGAGGATGTCTCACAGAAACTAGGTCAAATATGTAATGGCTGATGATGGCTAAATTTTACCAAGTGGAACAGCACCCCACCCCCCACCTCATACACAACCCCCCACACAAGAATGCAAATACACATGACCTGGTTTTTCGTTCGTAAAACTTCACTGCCGGGTTGAAATAGATCAGATGCTATATGGAAAGTTAAACGTCCCACATTAGAATTGCCCTGCAGGCTGCATGAATACACAATGGACCACAATTCGCTCTATGAGGTATTTCTCATCAAGAAATCAATGATGTCTGTGTTACACGCAACTGTTTATTTGATCGCATCTCATTGTTCAAACTGTGTAGTTTTATTGATCATATCGACAAGAGTATTGATGATAATACATTATGTCCTATAATTCTAGACAAGAGTGTTGATCGTACATAATGTCATATAAATCTTTAAAACAGTCTTGATAATGCATAATGTCATGTAAATATGATGTTGGTAAGAGTTTTGATAATACATTTGTCCTGTAATTCTAGACAAGGGTGTTGATAATTCATTTTGTCCTTTAAATCTGATGTTTACAAGAGTATTGATAATACATTATGTCCTGTAATTGTAGACAAGAGTGTTGATAATACATTATGTCATATAAATCTGATATTGACAAGAGTGCAAGAAAACCTTGGAACTAAACAGATTAAAAAAAAAAACTAGTTATGGCTGAGAGTATTGTGACTGGACGGGGAAAAACTGGTTAGAAAAAAACAGTTTCCTTGTGGCTGGACAGAGAAAGTCATGTGATTGAACATAAAAAAATCATGTTACTGGACAGAGAAAAAACACGTGACTCGACCATACAATGTATTCAGTTTTACGGGGGGGGGGGGGGGGGAATCATGTGACTGGACTGAGAAAGACAATGCTACTTTTCAAGGTATTCCATTTTGAAAATTGTTGTAACGCTAACTGATTTATATAAAATCTCAGCGGCTTACGGAAAAAAATAATCTAAACATGACCTATTTATTTTTGGATTGATTGTTATATATAACCAAACCATCCATGAATTCAGAAATCTATTACTTTTGTATTGAATGAAACAGCCTCTAATAGAACAAGAACTACTCTACAGAAAATAAAATAGTTGCAAAGAATAGATAGACACATAAATTGACACATAAATTGACACATGAATAGACACAGGTATAAAACTAGATGTGCTAGACTTACCCCGGCTGTCCCACAAACCCAACTGTTTCTGTGTCACACGCACCGTTAAAGAAAGAAAACTTCACAGATGCGGCCCGCCACAACAGCTGCTGTTCCTCAACAACCCATCCACATCTTGTGTTCGAGATTCGATTTTTTTGACTGCTGCTTACAACAGAACCGGCGAGCAGTTCGCGTCACGCTGGCGCGAAACGAGGTTCCCTTGTTACCTGAGATTGCATCTACCCCCCTACCCCCACCCCCACCCCCAATCCCACTTTCTTTTCCCCCTGATTTTATTGTTACAAAATACATTTTTGTTCTCCATTTGATGTTGCTGTTGCTGTGTAACTACTGATAGTACGATTTTCTCACAATATAACAATTGTGTTTTTATTATTTAAAAAAAAATGAAATAATGAAATAAAATAAAAATAGAAACACTTGTACACTGTATTCATACATCGTGTAAAATGTACTGATGCATCAACAACATCCGCTCAGAGTTATGCCCTTGACAATGAAAGTTATAATTGACCTTCCTTGATGTTTGTGGTCAACAATTTTATGTGATTGTGAAATGTCCGAGTATGGATTTCTCTGCCGGTGTTATGTTATTTTATCTCACTGTTAAATTGGATGCATTTCTCTCTCTCTCTCCCCCCCCTCTCTCTCTCTCTCTCTTTCTCTCTCTCTCTCTCTTTCTCTCTCTCTCTCTCTCTCTCACACACACACACACACACTCTCTCTCTTTCTCTCTCTTTTCTCTCTCTCTCTCTCTCTCTCTCTCTCTCTCTCTCTCTCTCTCTCTCTCTTTTTGCACTCTCTTTTTTTCTCCCTCTCTCTTTCTCTCTATTCCGTATCACACTGCCCCCTCTTCAACGTATATCTTTTACTTTCTTTCTTAGTTTCTCTTTTTCTACCAAGACAGGACAACGTAATGAACTATTCCACGGGGGTCACATCCCAACAATTAAAACCTTTCTTAGACTGAGTCTTTCAGAGATAATTGGGGGGGGGGGGGCTTAGTCAAAAGTACTTAGCGGGGCCCCCATATCGTCATATTTGCTAGGGATTTGAGTGACAGGAGGGCAGTCGCCCAGTTTGCCTATGTTGTAGATGTGTGCTAATGATTTAACAAACAGTTTAAACTCACTTATGTTATAGATGTGTGCTAATGATTTGACAAACAGTTTAAATACCTATGTTATAGATGTGTGCTAATGATTTAACAAACTGAAAATCTGTTGCACAAATTGGGACCGACAAAGAGAAGAAGGAAATTACAAGCTGTTGAACTTTATATTTTATCAAGTTTATTATAGTTATTTCCCTTTGCAACAGAGTACAGTGCATATTTTTTATTAATTATAATGGGAGGATCAGTAGCGCAACCAGGGGGGCAGACCAAATCATCAATACATATTTTACTATATAAAGTTACTAAAAAAGACTGTGAATCGGTCTGTCAAACTGTCTTTTTTCTATATGTGAGCGCCCCCCCCCCCCCCAGCATTTTTTGCTGGTTGTGCCACTGGGGAGGATAATATACTAGTGGCAGCCAATCAGAGGATCATTTCAAGACGAACTTGGATAAGTGTAGCTATGAAGTGATCTAACATGGACAATACAAGGCCATAGAGATACAACAAGGCCATGTAGACATAACAAAGCCATGGAGATACAACATGGTTAAAGAGACAATACAAGGCCATAGAGATACAACGAGGCCATGTAGACATAACAAAGCCATGGAGATACATCATGGTTAAAGAGACAATACACGGTCATAGAGATACAATAAGGCCATGGAAACATAATAAAGTCGTGGCCACACAACAAGACCATGACATATATCAGGAGGTCATGTAGACATTACAAAGTTCTGGAGTTGCAAGACCAACACAACAAGGTCATGTAAACATCACAAGGTCATGGAGACACAAGGTCTTGAAGACACAACATGATTGAAAAAAAATGTTGTTTTTTTTTTAACCGAAGATAACTGATCCCAATAACTCTGCAACAAAGAGATTTATCAGGAACGATAACCTTTGAGACTGGAACAATTTACAGCTAATAAAAAAATTACTGAGTTATCTCTCCTTGAAACAGTTTGCTTTGTAAACCGATTCTGTAAAAGTTGGCTCATTAAAGCATCATATTTACAATCGTCTATTGAAAGAAACACTCTCGTGGAATTTTATTCCATTAAAGATACTTTACATACTAAAGTGTATGGAGATAGGTAAACGTACAGTATAGAAGTACAGTATGAAAGTACATGTACAGTATAGAAGTACAGTGTGGAAGTACACTATAGAAGTACAGTATAGAAGTTTAGTATAGAAGTACAGTATAGAAGCTCTGTATAGAAGTACGGTATAAAAGTACAGTAGAGAAGTTTAGTATAGAAGTACAGAGTGGAAGTTCTGTAAAGAAGTACAGTATAGAAGTACAGCATAGTACAATATAGAAGGGCAGTATTGATGTACAATATAGAAGTACAGTATAGAAGTAATCAGGGCAGGATTTTAAAGACATGCTCATTATCCCGAAATAAAGATCCCCAAAATGTTGAGAAATGTACACAAATTTAAAAAAAAAACGTAGCAATTTTTTTTAATTTTTCAAAATGCGGCCTCAAATTTTTGTTGGCCTAGGGCCCCTAAAACTGTAAATCCGGCGTTGGAAATACCGTGTAATTAAAGAGTTGAAACCTTAAGTTAATCAGAATATGTAAAAAGTGATCTATCAGGAACATGAATCCTATCAACCAGAACAATCCTTAAATACATAATCGTCTAACCCGTGTATCTCCCTCAGGAAGTTTTCATATCGTGCGGTGTATGCGTTGTAACTTTGTGTCTCCCTCGCAGGTAGTTTTCATATCGTGCGGTGTATGCGTTGTATTTCATACGTTTCTTTGTTTTTTCTGTTCATTGTTCATGGCAATAAAGGCCACATGTTCTTTTCTATCGCAGTATTTGGTATATTTCTTTGTCTTCCCTTCTGTCGGATTTCGTTCAGCCAGCTTCAGCAGGCTTTTCCACTAGTTTATGCATAATGTAAAGTATTGAGTTATCTCTTTGTTCAACCCTCAAGATTTTATGTAATTTATACCAGTTACTTCTAATATAGTCTTGAAGGTATGGACTAACAGTTAGAACACTGATATGTTAGACGTACTGACCACGCAAGTACAAGTACCCAATGTGCAAGTAAGAGTAGGCCTACAAGTATTTCAAAAATGTATTCGAGTAGTAAGTACATAAGTACAAATGCTTGGTAATGTAATAAAGTACCAAGTATTGCATCTCGGGTTATAAGATGCTAAATTAAAGGCCCTATGCAAAGGTAGACTTAGGGTCCAGACCGTCCAAGTCATATGAACGTATGGCATCCCTTCGCAAAAAAAAAAACAACTGCTGCAAATTGAATTCCATCTTAACTAACTGTAATTTTATTTTTAAAAAATGAGTTCAAATGATCAAACTACAACTGAATGGATGGAGTGCTGCTGATGATTACAAGTCTACCAACTTTAGAACACGGTGTACATACAGCACAACACAACATCCTATTCTACATTAGGACCATCTCTGTCGAACATATGTCCATCACATCATGCAACAAGACCCAATACCCCCATTAGTCATCAATTCAACTTACCTCACACTGAACTAATACCACAGTTAGTCATCAATACAACTTACCTCACACTGAACTCGTAAATATAAGGCAGATGTAAACATAAGGCAGATGTAAACATGAGGCAGATGTAAACATAAGGCAGATGTAAACCTATGTGATACAATGGTCCACACATTCGAGTATTATACTCCGTTAAATATTTTTGATGTTGTTATTTAGAGTTTAATTTAATTTTATTTCATTTCATATATTTTTTAATCAGTTTTAGTTTCAAAATTCATCCGTTTTTATGTACAAAGTTTTTTTCCATCTTTCATTTAATCGCTGCATTTGAAGCTTTTCAATTTGAATAATTTGAATAATAGGCATATCAAGAAAAGTTTGAACTACGTGTACTGCACATTGCATATTGGTCTTATAAGTTATATACAAGCCAAGCTGGCCGTCACAAAAAATAACAATTATCTATGAGGGAATCCAAAATTTGGTTGAATTTTCTGCCAAAATTACAATTCTTCTCAACTTGAAATTTTGAAAATTGACCGTTATGAAAACTTTGTATCTTAAAAATTTCGATAGTTATTACATTGTTCCAGTCTTCACATTTAACATAAAAAGGAATTCCTTATGATCAATTCTGTCCGAGTGTCAAAGAAATGTTGGATTCTAGAGTCTGTAAAAAATGTCATCTTTACTTTGCATCATTAACATTGCTCAACAATCACAAGGAATCCCAAAAATTAAGAAAGTCATCCAAAAGAAACATAATGAAGTGCTAACAGTAACGGGGGAAATCATTAGTTTTGAAACAGTCGAGTGGATTCAAGCAGATTATGATTTGAATCAAGAATCGGCGTTGGAGAATTTAGGAGAAAAAGAAGAAGAAGCTATTGAAATGTTCTCTATCGATCAGCATCTGAATGCCTTATGGGAAAATGTAAAAGAATGATTGTCTCCGAAATTAACGAAAGAAAAATAAATCAGTAATTTGAAGTATTTTAATTTATTTTAACTTGTGACGTGACATGGGGGGGGGGGAATTTGTGACACTTTGTGACAAGGGGGGAGGGGGGGTCTAAAATGTCTTTTTTTGCGTTATGTCATTTGCGAACGAGCCCTAAGGAAAAAAAATAATACATGAAGTTTAATCGATAAATTATTACAGTGATTTAAAAATGAAGTTTGATCAATAAATTATTACAGTGATTTATAAATGAAGTTTAATCAATAAACTATTACTATAATTAAAAAATGAAGTTTAATCAGTAAATTATTTCAATAATAAAATAATTAAAGTTTTTTCAATAAAAAAGTTATCAGATTTACTTTGCATGTATATGTGAAATTGTAAATACGCATTCCATAACGACAATCATTGAACCATGCTAAATAAAATATGTATGTCTATGTCGGATTGTTATGCTGCTAAACAACACAGTTGATGCCCGACTCTTATTACCCACTGCTCGTCATAGGCTTTTAGATGCCAGCACTTCCATAACTTATTGCATGCTTGATAATAGTCATCGTATTGTTCTTGTATGGCGTTGTATGAAGTTATACTCAGGTTATCTCAATGATAACAGTCATCGTATTGTTCTTAGATGACGTTGTATGAAGTTATACTCAGGTTATCTCAATGATAACAGTCATCGTATTGTTCTTATATGACGTTGTATGAAGTTATACTCAGGTTATCTCAATGATAACAGTCATCGTATTGTTCTTAGATGACGTTGTATGAAGTTATACTCGGGTTATCTCAATGAGCTATTTTCTTTATTCGGCAAAGTTATAAAATAAAATGTGTGTGTGTGTATGCGCGCGTGCGTTCGTTCGGAACTAAACTCCATCGTCGGCACCAGTGGCGCAACCAGGGGGGCAGGGGGGCTTGAGCCCCCCCCCCGACCAAATCATCAATACATATTTTACTATATAAAGTTACTAAAAAGACTGTCAAACTGTCTTTTTTCTATGTGTGAGCCCCCCCCCCCCCCCAGCATTTTTTGCTGGTGCCACTGGTCGGCACTTAAGTTAATGGAGAGTCATTATTAAAACTGTAAATGTGTGTGCATGAAAATACAAAACATAATCTTTATGACCCCATTTTATAATTGCAGAGCATTATTCTTTAACACGAACTCATTCTGACTGCTTTTATCAAAACATCTTCTAAGGCGCGTTATCGTCCCCCCTCCACCCTCCCCTCCCCCCACTCCACCTCACCCCCCTCCCTTGCCGTATCAGACTCCTGACTTACCACAGTAATTAAAATAAACAGCTGAAATAATGATGGCCCAACAAACTGGTAAAAACACAACATGATGTATGAAGGTTGTTTTGTTTAATGATCGACCAACAAACTGGTAAAAACACAACACGATGTATAAAGGTTGTTTTGTTTAATCATTGACCAACAAACTGGTAAAAACACAACATGACGTATCAAGGTTGTTTTGTTTAATGATCGACCAACAAACTGGTAAAAATACAACACGATGTATAGACCTTTCTCACTTGTATTCCTGCGCGTCAGCTGTCTTTGTGAAAGGGTTAAAATGGGCTTCCGGTCGCTTTGTTTATACTTGATTAATACTTAGCTCGATTATTTTTTCTACTTTTTTTGTCTAATATATGATAAAATGACTTTAAATTTAATACCAAAATTTAATTTTTGTGATGTTGACAAGTTTTTAAAGTCACAAAATATCCCGATATCAGAGAGAGAAGTTACGAAGGGTTACAAATACTTCTCTGAGAAGTATGTCCATGACATGAAAAGTTACATTTTACCCTAAAATTGTTATTTAAAGTTTTTATAATTGACGATTAGGGTTACCAGCAGGCCCGTAGCGTGCAAGGGGGGGAAGGGAGGCCGGGCCCCCTGCTTATTTGCTCTACTTAGTAAGTAAAATGTATTACCTGCCCCCACCCCTGTTATTGCCTTGCCCCCTGCTGTAAAATGTCTGGCCCCTGCTGTAGAATTTTGACGCTACGGGGCTGGTTACCTGTTTAGGAATAGATACGCCCATGCTCATGTACATTATATTATTTAACCATGATTGTTAAAACAGTATATTTTTGGTTAGCATATATTGTGAGATAGATAGTAATTAAAACTCGGTAGTAAAAGGTTTGAAACTACTACCTCATATTCAGTGGTGCAACCAGCGAAAAGTGCTGGGGGGGGGGGGCTCACATATTGAAAAAAGACAGTTTAACAGTCTTTTTAGTAACTTTATATAGTAAAATATGTATTGATGATTTGGTCTGAGGGGGCCTCAAGCCCCCCCCCCCGGTTGCGCCACTGTTCATTATGCTGAGGTGATGGTCAATGTGTTATTTTTCTTAAATAAACAATATACAGTTACAGACCTTAGCTCTACACTAGGAAATGTAGTCAAACTATCAGCGAGATGCTATAGAAGCCAGAGAAAAAATCACGAACCTCATAATTTACAGGTAAAAGGAAAAACATATGATATTATAATAAAATATGTTACTTATTTAACATTTTTTAAAATGAAAATATCTGGTGATTTTTTGGTGCGAGAAGGGAATTTATATATGTACAGCCAGATACAAATGTTTGAAAAATGACAAATTAACAAAAAAACATAGCCTTTTGGTCAAGGAAGTCGGACTACAATGAGTCATATTCAAAATGTCAACTTTATACATATTGGTATACAATTGTACTTTTTTACTGAGTTGAAGTTGTTTGCATTAAACACATGTTTAACTGTTTACAGACAGCCCATTAAAATATTAAGATTAAAATGTCGAGAGCATACACTAGTGTTAGCAGCGGTCTTTAATTATAAAAATTATATCTTATAGTATTAAAAATCAGAAAAACATTGTTATAGTTTTAACATTTAAGATAATAATAAATAATCACACTGAAAAATATATTATATTTTGATTATTTGATTTTCATTATTAAAATTAAAAGAATAGCGGCAACAGAAATTTATTATTCTCAAATTCAAGTACATTAATTGGTACCGGAAGTGTAACTAGCCCCTCTAAACAAACAATTCAGTAAGGGGACTACTTTATGAGAAAGGTCTATAAAGGTTGTTTTGTTTAATCATCGACCAACAAACTGGTAAAAACACAACATGACGTATCAAGGTTGTTTTGTTTAATGATCCACCAACAAACTGGTAAAAACACAACACTATGTATCAAGGTTGTTTTGTTTAGGTTTTAAGATAAGAGTGTTGATGGATGATGGCAGGCCGCACCTAAACTTGCTTGACCCTGGTGTGTGCAAACGTTTCAACTCACTTATTGCCGTAAACTGTTCTTGTTGGCTGGACTTCTTTTTTGTTAATGTACAGAGTTATCCCTGTTATTAAAAAAATATCAAATATACTAGTTTATACTAGATTAAAAAATGTCTGTGTGACTTGTTATGGCCACCGACAAAAGATGTTTTAGTGAAAAGAGTAAATGGGAAACAAAAGCTTCCGGAGAAGTAGATTCCAATTGTACACATTGTGAGAAGTAGATTCCTATTGTACACATTGTGAGAAGTAGATTCCAATTGTACACATTGTGAGAAGTAGATTCCAATTGTACACATTGTGAGAAGTAGATTCCAATTGTACACACTGTGAGAAGTAGATTCCAATTGTACACATTGTGAGAAGTAGATTCCTATTGTACACATTGTGAGAAGTAGATTCCTATTGTACACATTGTGAGAAGTAGATTCCAATTGTACACATTGTGAGATGTAGATTCCTATTGTACACATTGTGAGAAGTAGATTCCAATTGTACACATTGTGAGAAGTAGATTCCAATTGTGCACACTGTGAGAAGTAGATTCCTATTGTACACATTGTGAGAAATCCCTGTAAGGGTGAGATGAAATCTCTTAGATCCTATAAACCACTAATGGGACGGTTTTTTGCAATGCCCTTTTTTCATCACCACCATAGCCGATAGTGAAATGACAATGGAGGCACCACGGGAGACGTTAACCATGACCTGAAAAGTCCACCGGAGATCGCACCAGGGACCCTCAGGTCGACAGTCAAGTGCTTTACCACACGACCATCCGTCCTGAAAACATCGATGGATGAATAGAATTTATTAAATATATTTCTCACTGTAATAAACGGTGTTTGTTATCTTTATAAATATACATCTCTCTCTCTCTCTCTCTCTCTTTCTCTCTCTCTCTCTCTCTCTCTCTCTCTTTTTCTGTGTGTGTTTGTGTGTTTGTTTGGGGGGGGGGGGTATTTTTTTAGATGACTGTTGCGAAGATAGGAATGAGAAAAAAATACAGTGGAAATTCAATTGTTGTTTTTTCGGTTAATTAGTTTTGGCAAAAATAATTATTCTTGTTCGTTTGTTCCTTGAACGTGTATTAGAAGTGTGTGGATTGATGAAATATTACAGTGTGTGGATTGGCGAAATATTACAGTGTGTGGAAGGAAGGAATGTTACAGTTATTTAGTCAAAGATTTTTACTTTAGCAAGCTGTAAGGTATGTTTACAGATGAGTTGAAATAATGTCTCTATTCAGGCCGGGTTAGTCTTGCTGTGTCTTCTAATGTTTAATCGATTGAGATACCTAGCCTGTATTAAGACCCTATTAGTCAGTGCGACTGAGATGCACAGCCTGCATAAAGCAATATTACATCGGTGTGTTTGTTCGATACACCAGACTCGACGTAAAATTACTAAAATATCTTAAAATGAAAAGCTTTCTGTAGAAATATATTATTGATCTTTGTCGTTTGTTTTTGTGCTTCGCTATGCACGGTCAAGAATTTAATAAATGTATGTCTATTAAATGTATATCGAATAAATGTAGGTGTGATAAATGTAGGTCTGATAAATGTATGTCTAATAAATGTAGGTGTGATAAATGTAGGTCTGATAAATGTATGTCTAATAAATGTAGGTGTGATAAATGTATGTCGAATAAATGTAGGTCTGATAAATGTAGGTCTGATAAATGTAGGTCTGATAAATGTAGGTCTGATAAATGTATGTCTAATAAATGTAGGTGTGATAAATGTAGGTCTGATAAATGTATGTCTAATAAATGTAGGTGTGATAAATGTATGTCGAATAAATGTAGGTCTGATAAATGTAGGTCTGATAAATGTAGGTCTGATAAATGTAGGTGTGATAAATGTATGTCGAATAAATGTAGGTCTGATAAATGTAGGTCTAATAAATTTATGTCGAATAAATGTAGGTGTGATAAATGTATGTCGAATAAATGTAGGTCTGATAAATGTAGGTCTAATAAATTAATGTCGAATAAATGTAGGTGTGATAAATGTATGTCGAATAAATGTAGGTCTGATAAATGTAGGTCTGATAAATGTAGGTCTGATAAATGTAGGTCTGATAAATGTATTTATATTTCATACACAAATTGTATGATTTATACGTATCGTTCTGTTGGACAATGTGGCCCATGTGGCCCTTATTCGTTCAGTGCTCTTCTTTGTATCAAGCGCCATTGTTTTCTATCTTATCACTGTATACATAAATGAATATAGCCACGTGTGGATTGTGCATGTATGTTCGATTGGCTTAGCTGAGAATTGCCAAGTGGTTTACTAGAGAAACACCGAGAATCAATTTGTTAATTTGTTGAGTTGTTCGCTTCTTTTGTCCCCATAATTTGAAATAATAATACCAGGCCCGTAGCGTGCGGGATGGGGGGGCAGGGCCCCCCCTGCGTTTTGTCTGTCCCCCTCTGCTTGTTTGCTCTACTTAGTAACATTTATTTCTTGCCCAACCCCTGCTATGGCCTGGCCCCTGCTGTAGAATTTCTGGTCCCTGCTGTAGAATTTTCACGCTACGGGGCTGAGTAATACACATTCCATTACCATATACAATGTATAATAGGCAGCGTCATATCCGGAGTAATTGGTAAGCCTGCTGTGTGCACTATTCTTAAGCCTACTGTGTGCACTATTGGTAAGCCTACTGTGTGCACTATTGGTAGGCATTCTGTGTGCACTATTGGTAAGCCTACTGTGTGCACTATTGGTAAGCCTACTGTGTGCACTATTGGTAGGCATTCTGTGTGCACTATTCTTAAGCCTACAGTGTGCACTATTGGTAAGCCTACTGTGTGCACTATTGGTAGGCATTATGTGTGCACTATTGGTAAGCCTACTGTGTGCACTGTTGGTAAGCCTACTGTGTGCACTATTGGTAAGCCTACTGTATGCACTGTTGGTAAGCCTACTGTGTGCACTGTTGGTAAGCCTACTGTGTGTACTATTGGTAGGCCTTCTGCGTGTACTATTGGTACTGTTTGATGGTGGTATCCGCATAACCAGACCTGTTATTAAGCTTCTAAATAAGATTTTTGCATTGACTTGAATGAACTTTTAATTCCTCACCAAGTCAATGTCTATGTCTGCAATACACTCGTGAAACACATCCATCGTCCTAAAGCAATCATTTATTGCAATAAAATGTTTGAAATGACAGGTAGACTATAATGTCCGCTCATTAAGCAATCTAGCTAGTGTGTCTGATCATACAGAGAGCAGCAATGAGATATAGTATGTGCGACTTGAGTAAATTTATTACACCAACTGAAGGTCAGACCCTACCTAATGGATTCAGCTGGGGAAAAAAGCAACTGTAAATGTTACTCTCTGACACCTACTCCCCCATACTCCGTCCCTCATACAGATATATATATACAGAGAGAGAGAGAGAGAGAGAGAGAGAGAGGAACATTCCCCATTTTTTAATGCTCTTGTCATCAAATGTCAATGTGCTGACGTCAAATTATACAACTATGTGGCTAGGATAAACTTCAAGACATGAAACAACTTCAAAGCCAGGGGAGATAATGATGGAATCAAGTGATGTCTAGTCAGAGAAATAAAGAGATGCCAGCCACTTTATTTAAAAAAAGAGAAGCGTGAAATAAAGAGATGCCAGCCACTTTATTTAAAAAAAGAGAAGCCTAGTTAGATGAAATAAAGAGATGCCACGTCCGATAGGATAAAGAATTCTTATCGAATGAAATAAAGTCAGGACTCGTCATAGATACAATAAAGTGACGCAATGTCAGATGAATTAAAGTAGTGCCACTTTATACGAAATAAAGTAATGCTGCGTCCGATGAAATAATGTGATATTATGTCATATCACGGCATGGTGGAATAATGTTTAATTCAAGATAAATCGGTTCATTTAGCTCATTTTATAGCCTAAATTTCACTTCTATCTTTGTTTTCCAAATGTCTCGGAAACTAGAAATCCAACATTTTCAGCATTCATAAGTTGATGTGTTTTGGTCATTTTCTTTTGAGAAATCTAAAGTTGGTGAAAAAAAACAGTCGTGAAGTAAAATCGTCATACCTATAGTTGCGACCAAGAAATAGCTAATCATAATTATTATTTTATTAATTTCCTCATTGCTGTTTGAACCGTGAATATCTCTGTGGATGGTCCAGACCCCAATTTAGGAGTGCATGTAATCCTGTGATGTAGCCTATTACTACGTTTCTTGGACACTTAAATTTAACTCGCCTAAGTCCCCGAGAACTATAAAGAATGCCCCTGACTTTATAAAAGTATTGCGAAGATTTCTTATTCTGTTTTATTTCCTAAATATACTTGAAGTTTGACGCACAAGGTACCAATACTTCATTGTAACAATTTCACGTTAAACTGTGTACAAAAAATGTTAAGACAATGACGAGTTGAAGTAATTCTCCATGCATTAGGTAGGCATTAAGGAATGTGCTGTGCATGGTCCAGCAGACAATGACGAGTTAAAGTAATTCTCCTTGAATCAGAAAGGGGTTAGGGAATGTGCTGTGCATGGTCCAGCAGACAATGACGAGTTAAAGTAATTCTCCGTGAATCAGAAAGGGGTTTGGGGAATGTGCTGTGCATGGTCCAGCACACAATGACGAGTTAAAGTAATTCTCCGTGAATCAGAAAGGGGTTTGGGGAATGTGCTGTGCATGGTCCAGCAGACAATGACGAGTTAAAGTAATTCTCCGTGAATCAGAAAGGGGTTTGGGGAATGTGCTGTGCATGGTCCAGCAGACAATGACGAGTTAAAGTAATTCTCCGTGAATCAGAAAGGGGTTTGGGGAATGTGCTGTGCATGGTCCAGCAGACAATGACGAGTTGAAGTAATTCTCCGTGAATCAGAAAGGGGTTTGGGGAATGTGCTGTGCATGGTCCAGCAGACAATGACGAGTTAAAGTAATTCTCCGTGAATCAGAAAGGGGTTAGGGAATGTGCTGTGCATGGTCCAGCAGACAATGACGAGTTAAAGTAATTATCCGTGAATCAGTAATGAATTATGGAATGTGTTATTGATGCTCCAGCACTGGATCCACTCCTGAAATGAACATAGCGTTGAATAAACAAACAATAAACAATCGTTTTTTTTTGGTGGTGACCTTTTGTGCTTTATCGTCACCAAGGTGATGACCTTTTAATATTATCTCGTCTACGAAATGATACATTTCATGATATTAACAATACATGTGGTCTGCATTACAGTTCTTTGTAAAAAAAAAAATGTGTAACTTCATTTGTAAACTTTAAAACAGCTTCATCGAAACACTAGAGATTGTGAGAAGAGGGTAACAACTAAGTTACTAAATCTAGAAGCGCATGTCAAACGTTTTTTCATTACTTCACCGGCGGTGATAACTGGAAGTCATTATTTTAATAATTTACCTTCACACACTGGAACACAGCTCAAATTAAGTTCATTACGTTACTTATTGCATACTTATATTACATTCAATTAGTAATGTAATACACTTTTCTCGGTTAATGAGTTCATTTATTTATTTGAGTCATTTTTTATTTTTTACTTTTGGTGTTTATATTAATACAGCTGCGAAACCTATTTTAATATATTATTATCATCATCATTCTATTTTTTTTTCTGCGTTATCTAAGCTTGTACGCAACGGAGGAAAACTTTCTCTCTTGTTGAATTTGTTACACCATAATTGTGAGGAAATAGCCTAGTTTATCTCACAACTGTCGTAAACAAGTTTTTCGTTGATAGTGTAGGTAGTGCTGCCAATTTAGTACTTTTAAGTGGATTAAACAGGCATTTTCTGTTTAAACACAGACTTAATGTACAGGGGTGTCATTTTCGGGAAGGGGCGGGGGCAGGAGGGATTCAACTGAAACTTATTAAGAAATGTGGGACGGATGGCCGAGTGTTGTAGATACTCGACTGTCGACCTGAGAATCCTGGGTTTGAGGACCATGGGAATTTTTCCAGGTGAAATTTGTTTCAAAGTCGTCCCACAAGTCCACCCAGCTTTAAATGGGTACCTGACTTTAAGTTGGGGAAGTAAAGGCGGCTGGGCGTTGTGCTAACCACGCAATCCCTTCATATGCCGAGGTTATATGCCCCGATGGCCCGTTAGGGCTAAGGGAACTTTACTTTTATTAAGAAATCCGCCAAGAACCAAACAGTAAGTGAAATTGAAAAGAAATTTCAAAATTCATCCTGCTTCTATTTTAAAATATTGTGTGTATTTTTTCTAATAACGTTACATAAAACATTAAAGACGGGGAAATTATGGCGGATAAGCCTGATAACTCAATTTCTAATTAAAGAGAAATAATATTCCATTTCTCAATGACCGCACTCGTCAATGTTGTCATACCCTGCCCCCCTCCTCCAAATGACAAAGGCGTACTCGAAATGAAGCCCCCTGCTTATGTATGGTCTCATTTTAATTAAAATTTTCTGTTTAAATCTAATTTATTTTAGTGTGGAATCTTATATACGATCTTGGGACTGCAAACTTCTAACTAAACAAGTTTGTTCTAAATATAGCCTACCTCAACAAAGATATTCTCACGTGGTCAGACAATAGTTCAAATGAGGCTATTGTATTTTTTCAATTGATTTTAAAATTTTGCTGTGTTACCTGTAGAAATGATTGTATACAACACAGAACATTTTTAAAACATTTAACATAAAATAGTTGTATTTAATTGGGTTAATTTTTACAAAATAATTTTACAAACAATTTTATAAATAATTTTACAAACAATATACAATTTTACAAACAGTTTTACAAAAAAAATTACAAATAATTTTACAAACAATTTTACAAATAATTTTATTAGCTTCCCTAGGGCTGGTATGATGTCATGGGGGGGGGGGCTATTAGCTTTCCCATTGCTGGTAAGATATATTGGGGGCGGAGGAGGGGAACAACACTCAGTGCCCTTATAAGGGCATTAATTTTTTTTTTAAATTTAAACATATGGCCCTATGTTACTCTTTTTGTGGAGTTTGTGTGGCTCCCAAGAACTCTGCGGCGAAAAAGGTTTAGACCACTGTTATAAACCACTAATGGGAAGGTTTTTATGGTGTCCTTCTTTCATCCCCACCATAGCCGATAGTGCAATGGCCATGGAGGCACCACGGGGAGATATAGCGAGGACTTTAGCAACGAGCTGAAAAATGTCCTTGGTCTTCACCGAATATCGAACCAGGTACCTTCAGGTCGACAGTCGAGCGCTTTACCGCACGACCATCCGTCCCCTGCCCCCTTCAGTGTGTGAGGTCCCTGTAAGGATGAGATGAAATCTCTTAGATCCTATAAACCAGTGGTCCGCAACCTTTTTCTCGCCACGGACCGGTCAGCGTTTGATAATTTCACCGCGGCCCGCTGGAAGGTGGGTAGGGTGTTGATTATTTCTCTGCAACGGAAAGTCGTACAATTTCGAGAGAAATACACCACAGAAAATAAAAAGGAAATAATTTAAAGTTTCTCGGGCGGCCCAGTACCATTCGATCCACGAACCAGTACCGCTCCGCGACCCGGGGGTTGGGGACCACTGCTATAAACCACTAATGGGACGGGTTTTGCAGTGCCCTTCTTTCATCCCCCGCCATACTCGAAAGTGCAATGGCCATGGAGGAACCACGGGAGACATAGCGGGGACTTAAGCCATGACCTGAAATATTCATTGGTCCTCACCGAAGATCGAACCTGTGATCCTCAGGTCGACAGTTGAGCGTTTTACCTCGGTAACCCCTTCAGTAACAAGATCTGTTTTTTAGTGTAGTTGTTTTTAAATGGCTGGCTTTCTTCTACCATTGAAAAGTTGGCAACACGGGATAGTTTAGTTGGTTCTTTGTTATTATCCGGGAGGTAACTGTGAATCTATCCGATGTAACATGAAAACAGGTTCACTGTGAGCACTTCTCGCGTCAGTAAGGATAATGACACGTCTGGTGTGAGCACGTTGTAAGATAATCGGACCTCCAGTAGCCTGGTAAGTGGACATTTTTGCTTCATTTTAGATTAGCGCTGTCATTTGATCTTACATGAATAGCTGTAAAAATTTCACACAAATAGTGTCTGGTTGTTTATTGTTCACAACTTATGTAAAAAAAAAAATAATAATACAATGTAACTGGATCTTGTTCTAAGATTTCAAAATTTTATATATAAACACTTCATACAACGTGTTAAACAAAAGATGATGTGTTAAGGGTTAGTTCTAAGTTGCACATTTATAATCTCACTTTCAATGCTTAGGTTATCCCAGCAATGGGTTACAGCAGTGGTCCCCAACCTTTTTTTTGTCTCCACGGACCGGTCAGCGTTTGATAATTTCACCGCGGCCCACTGGAAAGGAGGGGAGGGGGGCGTTGATTATTTCTCGTCCATATAAAGTCGCACAGTCTCGAGATAAATAAATAAAAAGGAAACAATTCAATGTTTCTTGGGCGGCCTAGCAGCCCCGTAGCCGTGAAAATTCTACAGCAGGGGCCAGGCATTCTACAGCAGGGGCCAGGCAATAGCGGGGGGGGGGCAGGTAATAGATTTTACTAAGTAGAACAAATAAGCAGAGGGGGGCCTGACAAAACGCAGCGGGGCCGGCCCCCTGCCCCCCCCCGCACGCTACGGGCCTGCGGCCTAGTAACGTTCGTTCCACGGCCCGGTGGTTGGGAACCACTGGGTTACAGAATCGCTCTAAAAATAGTCATTGTACTGGCTATTGTGGCGATGAACAGATCAGTAAGCGAAGCGGTTCTAGGCTTGGGCCTCTGATGTAAAGGGGGACTCCGTTTGAGGACTATTATTTTTTTTTTTTACTTTCATCCCCACAACGCCCGGGGATACAATGGTTATGAAGACAACACGGGGGACATTGAGAAAAAAAAAAGTATTATCCCTAAAATACAAGCATCGGTGCCCTTCTCGAAAAATAAATTATCTATTTTTTGTTATTTATCACAAACGTTTAGACTTATTTACTTAGGGTCATATATATGGTGTATTTACCCACTCTTTTTTTTGGTAATGGTAATTTATGTACATATTTTTACAAAATATAAAATGAAAAATTATTAATTTTGTTTACTTTTTAGTGCATTTTAATATAAGGTTTTTTTATTTTATTTTATACTTATTAGCTATTAGTTTAAAAAAAAATAAAGTTGAAATTGTTATACACTTCAACATAATTTGCCTAGTCTATGAGAGTATTGATGCACACTTCAACATATTTGCCTAGTCTATGAGAGTATTGTTGCACACTTCAACATAATTTGCCTAGTCTATGAGAGTATTGTTGCACACTTCAACATAATTTACTTAGTCTGTAAGAGTATTGTTGCACACTTCAACATATTTGCCTAGTCTATGAGAGTATTGTTGCACACTTCAACATAATTTGCCTAGTCTATGAGAGTATTGTTGCACACTTCAACATAATTTACTTAGTCTATAAGAGTATTGTTGCACACTTCAACATAATTTGCCTAGTCTATGAGAGTATTGTTGCACACTTCAACATAATTTACTTAGTCTATGAGAGTATTGTTGCACACTTCAACATAATTTACCTAGTCTATAAGAGTATTGTTGCACACTTCAACATAATTTACCTAGTCTGTAAGAGTATTGTTGCACACTTCAACATAATTTGTCTAGTCTATAAGAGTATTGTTGCACACTTCAACATAATTTGTCTAGTCTATGAGAGTATTGTTGCACACTTCAACATAATTTACTTAGTCTATAAGAGTATTGTTGCACACTTCAACATAATTTACTTAGTCTATGAGAGTATTATTGCACACTTCAACATAATTTACCTAGTCTATAAGAGTATTGTTGCACACTTCAACATAATTTGCCTAGTCTATGAGAGTATTGTTGCACACTTCAACATAATTTACTTAGTCTATGAGAGTATTGTTGCACACTTCAACATAATTTGCCTAGTCTATAAGAGTATTGTTGCACACTTCAACATAATTTACCTAGTCTATGAGAGTATTATTGCACACTTCAACATAATTTACCTAGTCTATGAGAGTATTATTGCACACTTCAACATAATTTACCTAGTCTATAAGAGTATTGTTGCACACTTCAACATAATTTACCTAGTCTATAAGAGTATTGTTGCACACTTCAACATAATTTGTCTAGTCTATAAGAGTATTGTTGCACACTTCAACATAATTTGTCTAGTCTATAAGAGTATTGTTGCACACTTCAACATATTTGCCTAGTCTATGTGAGTATTGTTGCACACTTCAACATAATTTGCCTAGTCTATAAGAGTATTGTTGCATACTTCAACATAATTTGCCTAGTCTATAAGAGTATTGTTGCACACTTCAACATAATTTGCCTAGTCTATAAGAGTATGGTACGCACTTCAACATAATTTACTTAGTCTGTAAGAGTATTGTTACACACTTCAACATAATTTACTTAGTCTGTAAGAGTATTGTTGCACACTTCAACATATTTGCCTAGTCTATGAGAGTATTGTTGCATACTTCAACATAATTTGCCTAGTCTATGAGAGTATTGTTGCACACTTCAACATAATTTACTTAGTCTATAATTGTATTGTTGCACACTTCAACATAATTTGCCTAGTCTATAAGAGTATTGTTGCACACTTCAACATAATTTGCCTAGTCTATAAGAGTATTGTTGCACACTTCAACATAATTTGCCTAGTCTATGAGAGTATTGTTGCACACTTCAACATAATTTGCCTAGTCTATAAGAGTATTGTTGCACACTTCAACATAATTTGCCTAGTCTATGAGAGTATTGTTGCACACTTCAACATAATTTGCCTAGTCTATAAGAGTATTGTTGCACACTTCAAAATAATTTGCCTAGTCTGTGAGAGTATTGATGCACACTTCAACATAATTTGCTTAGTCTATAAGAGTATTGTTGCACACTTCAACATAATTTGCCTAGTCTATGAGAGTATTGTTGCACACTTCAACATAATTTACTTAGTCTATAGAGTTAAGGCATGAAAAAACTCCACAATTTCACACAGTGTTGCACCTGTTCTTTGACCTAATTCCCTTTTTTTATTATTTTGACATGACAATCTCCATGTGAATCTTTTCCTTATATAAACATTACTAAAAATTAATTAGCTTAATAATTCTACAAGGTGTTAATTTATGGACTCGAAATTATTAAACGTGTGTATTGTCACGTATAATCTACACATGTGTCTAATAGAACATTCGGTTAATTGAATTACATGATTTATATACAAACTTACCCACAATCCCACAGAAAGTGAAACAAACAAAAAAAACGATTAAATATTTTTATGACCTTTGCTAATTAATGTAGTACCGTAATTATGAAAATAAAATCAATAACAGCCACAATAACAAAAACAATCATTTTCAATAAAATATATCGATAGTGTAAGATAAATCTGAAAATTTGGTTTGAACCATCTAATAAAATCAGCTGCATAATATATGGCTTTTTAAAAACATGGCTAGCGTTAACGATGTCTTATTTTCATGTCAGTAAATGTCCTTAAAAAATATTAGTCTGCTCAATCTGTACAGAAATCACATCAGTTAATATTGTTAGGCAGTAAATGTGTCATAACTTTTAGGTCATTTAAAAACCTAACGCTTTTATATTCAACTTTATTAATACATTTTTAGATGCAGACCTATAAACTTATCTAAAGTAAATGTGTCAATGTAGTCTACTTTTGGTATTTTCAACAACAGACGTGTGTAAAACAGGGCTGTGGACCATGTGTCGCGAGACTTAACTTTGGTAGGAGTGCCGTAGTGCTCTGGACCATGTGACGCGAGACATTACTCATATACTCTTATCTGCAGCATTCGCCTTATAATCAACATGAAGGATATTTCTTGTTCAGCTATGTCCAATATAAAGCTGGGAGGTGCAATATGAAGAATATTTCTTGTTTAGCTATGTCCAATATAAAGCTGGGAGGTGCAATATGAAGAATATTTCTTGTTCAACTATGTCCAATATAAAGCTGGGAGGTGCAACATGAAGAATATTTCTTGTTCAACTATGTCCAATATAAAGCTGGGAGGTGCAATATGAAGAATATTTCTTGTTCAGCTATGTCCAATATAAAGCTGGGAGGTGCAATATGAAGAATATTTCTTGTTCAACTATGTCCAATATAAAGCTGGGAGGTGCAATATGAAGAATATTTCTTGTTCAACTATGTCCAATATAAAGCTGGGAGGTGCAATATGAAGAATATTTCTTGTTCAGCTATGTCCAATATAAAGCTGGGAGGTGATACATATATAAAAATATTGATTTAATGGCAAAATAATCTTTACAATAATAACTAATAGGCTTAATGGTAATGGCGTCCTTTACACGTCGGGGCCCTCCCAAAGAATGTTTGAGGGGACTCTCATAAAACAATAACTCACCTTGTCTGGGCGTCTCCTCATTTCAGCCTAATAACAGTATATAATGTTACAAATATTTCTACTGTGCTATGTATTCTGTAACATTGTTGCAATGAATTTTTACTGAACTGCCTCTAAGTTTGTATTATATAACATGTGAACTGCCTCAAGTTTGTATTATATAACATTTGAACTGCCTCTAAGTTTGTATTATATAACATTTGAACTGCCTCAAGTTTGTATTATATAACATGTGAACTGCCTCAAGTTTGTATTATATAACATTTGAACTACCTCAAGTTTGTATTATATAACATGTGAACTGCCTCTAAGTTTGTATTATATAACATGTGTACTGCCTCAAGTTTGTATTATATAACATGTGAACTGCCTCAAGTTTGTATTATATAACATTTGAACTGCCTCTAAGTTTGTATTATATAACATGTGAACTGCCTCAAGTTTGTATTATATAACATGTGTACTGCCTCAAGTTTGTATTATATAACATGTGTACTGCCTCAAGTTTGTATTATATAACATGTGAACTGCCTCTAAGTTTGTATTATATAACATATGGCGAGGTTAAAGAAACAGATGAATTCTGCATTTCATCTACCCCGATGACCCTTTCGGGCTGAGAGAACTTTTATGACAGAATAACATATTTGGTGAGAATAGACAATCTGGCCAGCTAGATGTAACATTGAAAAGCCGCACATCTAATGACACAGATATGTAGAGGGGTAAAAGTAAAGATTGCAGCAATGGTGAGAATAGACAATCTGGCCAGCTAGATGTAACATTGTAAAGCCGCACATCTAATTACACTGATATGTAGAGGGGTAAAAGTAAAAGATTGCAGCAATGTTGAGAAATAGTGTTATAGATGGGGTGCATTTATTGCACACAGATTAGACCCCTGGGGTCAGCTTTTTTGCCACTGTTTAAAATAGTTCGTATGATAATGTGAATAGTGTGGAGTGAAAATACAAGTTGAGGCAGTTATAATATGTTCGAGGATATTTTTATCATTTATGTATATTTTCTATTACATTTTGAAGTAGCATCTTAATATACATATGAACTTTTTTCCACGAAAAATATTTACTTATGAAAAGAATTATTACAAATCTCAACTTAAGCTTTTCCTCGTCCAGTGGTCAATCTATCAGCAGTGAACATTTTCTTGTTTTCATGTTTTTTCGCAACTTAAAAAAACAACTTCGTAATAATTGTTATCTCATACATACGAGTCTGTTTCCATCGTCACTTCGCATCCAGCCAGCGTTCAAATTGTCGCATCCAGCCAGCGTTCACATTGTCGCATCCAGCCAGCGTTCACATTGTCGCATCCAGCCGGCGTTTACATAGTCGCATCCAGCCGGCGTTCACATTGTCGCATCCAGCCGGCGTTTACATTGTCGCATCCAGCCAGCGTTCACATTGTCGCATCCAGCCAGCGTTCACATTGTCGCATCCAGCCGGCGTTCAAATTGTCGCATCCAGCCAGCGTTCACATTGTCGCATCCAGCCGGCGTTTACATAGTCGCATCCAGCCGGGGATGTCCTATGGAGGTTTTGTCCTAATGGGTTCTCGTTTTATGGGGATTTTATCATGTGGAAGTTTGTCCGTACCGTAATCATTTTTTTTTACCGTGGGGGGAGGGGGGGGGGTTTGTCCCAAGTGGTTTTGCCCCTTGAGTTATTTGTACTGTGGTGTGACTCATTTGGTATATCATGTTTGGTGTGATTTGTGGGCTATCACCTTAACACCACACGCTTGCTATTAAACACCATTGTGCCAGGGGCAATACATATTGCAGCTCTCAGTACAGTATCTTTACAGTCAATTGTGATGATAAGTCATTAAAATCAAATAAATTTTTTTATATTATACACTGACATAACTTAAAGAAAAAAGTGTTTTGTTTTTTGTTTTTTTTTTCAGTTGAAACCAAAACATTTTCTGATATTTTACGAAATTATCGCTGAGATTCTTGAACCTTACCTGTGCAACATCTAAAGTAACCACTATGTCCGTTAATATTTGGGGTATTGTGTCCGTTGCGATCTTCTATGTCCTCATTTTGATACTCGGCATCGTCGCTGGAAAGAAAACGTCCAAAAAGAACTCCAAGAACTCATTGTTAGTGGCAGACAGAAGTCTGAATTTATTTGTGTCTGTCTTCACAGTCACCGGTAAGTATTAACATTTTTATTAGCAGATAAACGTCTTTTTTATCTGTGTCTGTCTAAGTTATCTGTGTCTGTTTTTACATACGTCTAAGTTATCTGTGTCTGACTTTACATAAGTCTAAGTTATCTGTGTCTGACTTTACATAAGTCTAAGTTATTTGTGTCTGTCTTTACATAAGTCTAAGTTATATGTGTCTATATATATATATACAAGGCCGTAGCCAGGATTTTGTTTGGGGGGGGGGGGGAGGCTGTGCGGTTGGGGGGGGGGCTGTGCGGAGAGTTTTATATAAGAAAAAATTGGAACCAATGATAAAGAAGTATATTTTATAATAAAATTTGATTTTTAGAATTAATTTAAGGGGGGGGGCTGCAGCCCCCCTAGCCCCCCCCCCGGCTACGGCCTTGTATATATATATATATAGTGTGATGTAAATAATATATAATATATATATAGACAGACATACAAATGGAGAAAAAAATATCTAGGTTGGCAGCGCCACCTGGCAAGATAGCTTGAAAATTTGAAAAAAGAAAAGTGATATAAAAACGAAAAGTGTCCGAAAGGAACTTGGACGTTTGCCTGTAAACTAACTGATGGATTGCTGATTGCACACTAATTGGAACATTTTCACAATTATATAGTTGTCTTCCATCAAAATTAAATTAACTATTTATTTTTGTTCCATAACGTAAAGATTTAGTTTGTTTGAAATGAAATGTGTTTCACAACAGTCTGCATGGTTAAGCTGAAAAAATAAATATGGTCAAAGGATGCAGTGAAAATGTCATGTGTATAAATACACATTTACATGAACGAAACACTACAAGTGGTTACAAAATAGATATTTCCATGAACATAACATCTAATTTTCATACATTTGACTCGGGGACCGATTAAGGATTTTGTAGGCCCTAGGCACTATAGATTCGTGGGCCCTAAGTTGAGAAGAGGAAGCCACACGATTGAGTGATTGTAAACTATGCATGTTAAAATTTATTCAATTTTAATTGAAAATTTAGAAAATTAAAAATCTTAATCTATAATATTAGCACTGTGTAACATTATTTCAGTTGTTTTACAATAACAAACATTGTCATGTTTACTGATGCAGCAATAAAAATTATTTATTTTTCACTTTTGTAGGCCCTTTTTTGTTTGTAAGCCCTAGGCATGGTGCCAATCGGTCCTTGATTTGACTATAAATGAACAATTTTTCTTGTGCAAGTAAAGCGCTCTAGATCCGCGGTTCTCAAAGTGGTACTGGAAAGGTTATGTAGGAGTTCGCAGCGGCATATTTACGTTTACAACAATCAAGAATTGGCAGACCTTACGTTTGATGGGGGTACCTGCAGAAATACTTTCGCAACTTTTGGGGTACAGTGGCGAAAAAAAGGTTGAGAACCGCGGCCCTAGATTATCACTAGACAGTGGTGTCAGTACAAGCATGGAACAGCTAATTATGAACCCTCGTCTCTTCTTTCAGCCACAATGGTGGGAGGCGCGTACATCAATGGATCGGCAGAAAGTGCGGCATACAGCGGAGTGGTCAACACACAGGCGCCCATCGGCTATTGTTTATCCCTAATCATTGGTAATGGTTTATTTAGCCCAGGCATGTAAAGCCTGTTCTTAGGCGTAGCCAAAGTAGGCGCGATCACCACCCCTGCTTCCCCTCCCGGACACCACAACCAATTCGTTCGGAATTTATTGAGGATAACCTAATATTTGTACATATGGCCCTAATCCGTCCATGTTTTTAAAATGCAGTATACTCTTAAATATCCGTCCTTTCAGTTATGTTGCCTTTGTACTACCCGGCTTTGCTAAAAATATTTATCCATAATTAAATGGGGAATAGATGAATGTCTTGTTTAGATACCTTTGTCTAGGCCCTTGACAGATACTTTAGTTTAGGCCCACTGACAGATACCTTTGTCTAGGCCCACTGAAAGATACATTTTTCTAGGCCCACTTATAGATACCTTTGTCTAGGCCCATGACAGATACCTTTGTCTAGGCCCATGACAGATACCTTTGTCTAGGCCCATGACAGATACCTTTGTCTAGGCCCATGACAGATACCTTTGTCTAGGCCCATAACAGATACATTTGTCTAGGCCCATGACAGATACCTTTGTCTAGGCCCATAACAGATACATTTGTCTAGGCCCACTGACATATACCTTTGTCTAGGCCCACTGAAAGATACATTTGTCTAGGCCCACTTATAGAGACCTTTGTCTAGGCCCATGACAGATACCTTTGTCTAGGCCCATGACAGATACCTTTGTCTAGGCCCATGACAGATACCTTTGTCTAGGCCCATGACAGATACCTTTTTCTAGGCCCATAACAGATACATTTGTCTAGGCCCATGACAGATATTTTTGTCTAGGCCCATAACAGATACATTTGTCTAGGCCCACTGACATATACCTTTGTCTAGGCCCACTGACAGATACATTTGTCTAGGCCCATGACAGATACCTTTGTCTAGGCCCATAACAGATACATTTGTCTAGGCCCACTGACAGATACCTTTGTCTAGGCCCATGACAGATACCTTTGTCTAGGGCCACTGACATATACATTTGTCTAGGCCCTTGACAAATACCTTTACCTATGTTCTGACAAATGCCATCTCTATGTCTAGGTCCCCCACAGATTCCTGTCCCTGTGTTCATCAAAAAACTAGAACGGCTCTGCATGTATGTATTTTCAGCTCTTGTTGTCTCATTACTAAACAGTGCACCAATACATTGTTACAGGTTCTTTCTTTCATGTTCCAAAGATGAGAAGTGAGAACTACACAACTATGTTTGACCCTTTCCAACTGAAATATGGGAAAAAGGTCGGAGCCATTTTATTTGTCCCGCAGATCTTAGGTGATCTTTTCTGGACAGCGGCTGTGTTGGCAGCTCTGGGTAGGCATCACTCACTGAACTCATAAAAAAAATAAGAGAAGTTTTTTTGTTATATAGTTTTATGTTGCGTAGTTGCATTTGTATTAGCCTGCGTTCATTTGTGTGTGCATGTGGGTGTGTCGTGTGTGTTTTGTCTGTGATGTTTGCTATTGTTGTGCGTGTTGCATGTGTTGTGTGAAATAGATCTGTTGCGTACAAGTGTGTGTTTTTATTTTGAATCTGTCGCTTGTGTTATATGCGGTGTGTGTTGAAAATGTTGTTATGTTGTGAGTGTTGTATATGTATTGTGCGTGTGTGTGTTAAGCAGTTTTGCAGCCTTTTATAATTATAATGGAAGGGACAGTTCTAGCTGAATTGTAAAGATATGTAGTGTAGTTGTTTTTTGTTGTTACAGTTAGTTTTTTTTTTAAATTTACATTGTGATGAGTAACGAAATTTTAAGAAAGATAAATTTAGACTAGTATTTACCACTAGATCCTGTGTGTACCACCAGACCAGTGTTTCCCAGCTAAACTAAATCTTATTCAAATTAGCATGCCCGACTATTTAACATTTACAGTTTTCATTAACTCAAAATATGAATATATCAATGAATAATATGATTTTAAATCGCCTTACTTAACAATCATATTGCCCCCAACTGTGTATCGTGGGCCACACGTTGGGAAACCCTGATCTTAACTGACTCGAATTGTCCAGGTACAAGACCTTGTTGAAAATTGATAATTGTATAGAAATGGCGAAGTCTTTAAACTGGTCCAAAATAATTACAGAAAGTAAACAAGCAATCTAAGCCTGGATACAGGACGTGTTAAAGCATTTTCGTGTTATAAGTAAGGGAAGTAAGTCATATAGGATACTGTTACAAAAATAAATAATGAGTTACGCCCCTTTGTACGCCCCTTTGTTAATATAGCTTAATAGGTAAAAACGGTACTTAATAAGCCCTCTTTTTCGGCCCTCAGAGGTCAGATCGCGAAATGAACTTCTGATGTACACATGGCAGGCCAAGACCTACAAAATGATATATACATCATGGGTCTAGGACTTATGGTTGTTGAGATCTAGGGTGATGACAGACAGACAGACAGACAAAACGGGGACAATAGAGCATTTTGTTCGAAAATGCTCTAAAATGCATAAAACTTACTTCCCTTTAATTTAATTTTAAATTTCATATCCATTCACTGTGTTTAATGTAACAAACCTGCGTAATTTACCTTCTTTAATATCACAAACCTGCGTAATTTACCTTCTTTAATATCACAAACCTGTGTAATTTACCGTCTTTAATATCACAAACCTGCGTAATTTACCGTCTTTAATATCACAAACCTGCGTAATTTACCGTCTTTAATATCACAAACCTGCGTAATTTACCATCTTTAATATCACAAACCTGCGTAATTTACCGTCTTTAATATCACAAACCTGCGTAATTTACCGTCTTTAATATCACAAACCTGCGTAATTTACCGTCTTTAATATCACAAACCTGCGTAATTTACCGTCTTTAATATCACAAACCTGCGTAATTTACCGTCTTTAATATCACAAACCTGCGTAATTTACCGTCTTTAATATCACAAACCTGCGTAATTTACCTTCTTTAATATCACAAACTTGCCTAATATTATTCTCTCCTCAGGAGCTACCATTTCGATCATCCTGGAGATAGATGCTGTCATCTCCATCATTGTATCAGCGGCTGTGGCCATTGTGTACACATTCTGTGGTGGACTCTACTCTGTAGCCTACACAGACGTCTTACAGTTGATTTTCATCTTATTTGGCCTGGTCAGTATCTGTACATAAGCAATGAATGTACTGGCATAGTTGGTCTGGTCAGTATCTGTACATAAGCAATGAATGTATTGCGATAGTTGGTCTGTACATCAGTTTACATTTATATCTCTCCATGTCATAAACTTAAAAACGGTATGTCTTTTTGTGCTTTTTCAATGTTTTTTTTTTCCTCTGCAATCTCAAACATTTCCCATGTACCTAATAATAACAACTGCTTCCGTTACTTTCTCATTATTCGCATTTGTTATAATTTCACTGAACTACATAATCTTCTTTCTGCAATAAAGGGGAGAGAAAGGGTGGTTTAAATGTAATTAGCAGGCTTGCGGAGCCGGAGCCGGAGCCGAGGAGCCGGGAGCCGCTACTTTTTGCTGGAGCCAGAGCCGACAAAATCTGGCGGCTCCACGGCTCCCAAATGTTTTTTTTTTTACAGCAGAATTTTTTTTTTTTAGCTTTAAATTTCCAAATTTGTTTGATGTTTGCCTCTACAATTTGAAATGTTGTTATTTTTACGAAAGCCACAACAGTAACACCGTTAAAATGATAGCGTGCACGCACATCACCACAAGAATTCTTTAACGGGGAATAGTTTTGTGTTCGTTTTAAATCTTGTTTACCCTCCGAAATTTTTTTTTAATGGCATGTCATTTTGTTATATATAAAGTTAAGACCGTTTTATTTCATAGAATAATTGTATCAATCATTTAAAATAAATTTTTACTAAGACGACAAATAGAACGCGTCATTTCGTATTATTATTTGACCGCGAATCAGGCCCGTAGCGTGTGTGGGAGCCAGGGGGGGGGGGGCTTAGAATTTTCACGCTACGGGGCTGCCGCAAATTTGTAATAGACTGTAAACAAAATGGTCTCTTTCTGTATTTAACAATTTTATTATAAACAGAATATCTGAAATAGAGTAGATAAATTTATAAGGCTGTGGCTATACGGACCCGGGTCCCAATAAAATCCGATTGTTATTCGGACCCGAGGCAAATATGCACTAAGCTTAGCTATATTTAAACTTTATTAGACGGAACCCGAAAAAATAATAATACACAGTCCGCTTAGTGGAACCCTAGACACTGAGTAACGATTAAATCATACAATTCAAACAATTTTAAAAAAAAAAAACAATAATAAAGTTTATGTATAGCTAAGCTAAGTGCATATTTGCCACTGGTCCGAAAAACAATCAGACTTGATTGGGACGGGGTCCGAATAAAAATCGGAGTTTATTGGTACCCGGGTCCGAATAGTCACTTTAAATTTATAAATAATAAATATAAATACTGAAGTATTTAAAATATTTTAAATAATGTATCATTTTACTATTTGCTAATTTGATCATTGAAATAACTTTTTAATACTTATGAAAATGGCGACTAGTGAAACCTCGGTCGAAAATAATGATATGATTCTGGAGGCACTGAAATGGTTTGTGTTTAGTAAAACCGACATGCCTATATTTTTCAAGTTCCTGACTATGGGGCAGTCCCGTAGCGTGAAAATTCTACAGCAGGGGCCAGGCCTTCTACAGCAGGGGCCAGGCAATAGCAGGGGGGGGGCAGGTAATACATTTCAGTAAGTAGAACAAATAAGCAGAGGGGGCCAGACAAAACGCTACGGGCCTGCAATGGGGGTGAACGCGACAAAATTTGCATAACTTTTTATCAGCGGCATGTTTGCGTGGCGCAATTACAAAAATTTTTGTCTCGTGTGATACTATCTTAATAGGGAGCCGGAGCCGTCAAATTAGTGGGAGCCGGAGTCGGAGCCGGAAAAAAAATTGGCGGCTCCGCAAGCCTGGTAATTAGCTGTTGTGTAATATAACAAGTTCAGGAGGTCACTGACACCATACGTGCTACACAGACATCTCTAAATAAATGTGCTAAAAATTGTGAACAAAAAACTAAAAGCTGTCATAGACTTTGGTCAATATGATCATGATTTAAATATTTCAAGGAATAATTTCTTTTACATTTTAAGTATTTAAATAAAACAATGAACGAAAACTATAATATGTCTATAATTGTCAATTTAAATAAAACTCTGAACCAAAACATTAATATGTCTATATTATTCAATTAAAAAATTCCTATCTTGAATGATCATAGTTTCAGTATATAGAACGGTAACTCTAAAGAGTAGAGAGGTAGGGATTCCGAATTTTTAAAAAAATATGTTCACCAATTTATAGTTTATAAAAATGTCACTTGGTTCATAAACATTGATTTTATGTGGTAAAATCGATTTCTGAATTCATCCCTTGCTAATATTTACAACAAAGATTTCTTTTTATAAACTAAACAAATTTTACAAAAAACAAACTAAGTCCGCTTACTGGCCTACTTAAGTGTATGGTTCATGGTATGGTTATGTTTTCACTTTTAAGAAGTTATGTATTTTTTTTTAATGATTAGTTGACGTCAGTTCAAGCAGCTATTTATAGACAAAAACTACACTTGTAAAAACAAAACTTTCAATCAAAACTTACTGATATGTACAATCATAATTTACTAAGACTTACCATCACAAAAGTATTATTTAACTATGGTTTCCTCAGATAATAGCTTTTCCCTTCTCTTTGGTTCATCCTACGGTTGACCTGTCCAGAATACAAAACACTTGGTTTGGTGAAGTGCCCGGATCTTCAATACCCTCCTTCATCGACACTTACCTTCTGTGTATGTTAGGAGGCATACCATGGCAGGTACGACATTAACCAACTCTCAGACATTTAGTTAGCTGGACACTGGTACGGCATTAACCAACCCTCAGACATTTAGTTAGCTGGACACTGGTACGGCATTTACCAACTCTCAGACATTTAGTTAGCTGGACACTGGTACGGCATTTACCAACTCTCAGACATTTAGTTAGATGGACACTGGTACGGAATTAACAAACTCTCAGACCTTTAGTTAGCAGGACACTGGTACAGAATTAATAAACTCTCAGACCTTTCGTTAGCTGGACACTGGTACGGCATTAACCGTTAGCTGGACACTGGTACGGCATTTACCAACTCTCAGACATTTAGTTAGCTGGACACTGGTACGGCATTAATAAACTCTCAGACATTTAATTAGCTGGACACTAGTGTGTTGTGACGTTCTGTTGAACTTTAATAGTTGGCTTTTAATCTGCGACTATGTATAATGAAAACGTCGTTATGACTAATGTGTTGAAAACGTATTATGAGAAATTTGTTGAAAGCGTCGTTATGGTGAGTGAGCAGAATGCGTCAGTATTAGAAACTTGTTGAAAGTTTTAGTAAATAAATTAAATATGTATTAATGTGTATTTCATTGTAAATTAAATCTACGATATAACCGATGAATCCAACAGAACGTCTCTCGATATTTTCTTTTATTTCCACCAGACACTGTTCCAGAGATCCCTGGCGTGTAAGTCAGTATCAGTGGCCAAGTGGTCAGCGTTCCTGTCTGGATTCTTCAGCCTGTTCCTGGCTATACCGCCAATAATGATGGGTTTGGCCGGAGCAGCTGCAGGTGTGTAGCATTAACATAGTCCCTCCCCATCCGCCGCCCCTGAATACTTGACTAGGTGGTGGTGAGCTCAATTTAGTGCAAGTCACAGAATCTAATCTATATATATATATATATATATATATATATATATATATATATATATATATATATATATATATATAGTCTACATATGATGAGTAGTTTACATGTTTTCTTATTTTTTGTAATGAGAGCAGGGCCGCAACTAGAAAATCTCGGGCCCTTGGTGAACTCTGACACTAGGGCCCCTGATGAACTTTGACACTAGGGTCCCTGGTAAACTCTGACACTAGGGTCTCCTGTCCCCATTTACTCCCCTAAAAAAAGAACCAGTTTCGTATCAATTATAATAATACATTTCAGTAACGACGCAGAATCCAAGGCTCCGGACCCGTGAAAGACTTCCTATGTTAAATGATATCTGTTATAACGAAGCCAACATCAACAAGTTATCCAAAATTCCAAAAACTGAGATTGTACCATGTGCCATTATAGTTTGCATCATTTTAGACAAGAAAGTTTGTAGAATAGCTAAAGCTGAATTACGTTGCCAAGTAGGATGGCCTTTTCAAAAAGAGATCGCCCATTCTGCCAAATTGACACCCACCGATCTGGTCAATGTACGTCACGTGATGAGAACCGGGTTTGTTTATTTTCAGATTGGAACGCAACAGACTATAGAGCCAGTATTCCAGAAGATCAAAAAATGTTCATTCTCCCCATGACGCTCAATTACTTGACGCCACTTCCGGTGAGCATCATTGGCATCGGTGTAGTTTCAGCCGCTGTCATGTCGTCTGCGGACTCTTGCATTCTGTCATCGAGTTCCGTCTTCACTAAAAACATTTATGCTGACATCATCAGGCCAAAGGTTGTACTAGTTTAAAATTTCGACAATTTGCCATTTTATTTGAAATAACGGAATATAAATATTTATAGAGCTTGGGTTTATCCGGCTTTAATGGAATCTAGGGAAACCCCAATCGGCCAAATTTTTCCGGAGTTAAAAATTCGCTATAGTATGAAAGAATAAATGCACAAAAACCAAATTTAATAAAATTAAAATGCATGACAACTGGCAGGAAGGGGAGGGGGGGGGTCGATGGTTAACGCCAGCCAGGTCAGCTTGTGTTGTAACTAATGGCACAAGAGTGGGCTAGAAATTATCATTGTCCACCCCGGCCGTCAGTAACGGGTTACGCCACTGCTTTTATTAAAGTTATCGCAAACACAATAATTGGATACAATGAAAATTTCGACAGTTAAAAGCTGCAGGGTCGTCGTCGAAAGAAAATATGGGCCCCGGTACAAGTAAGGTGGGACGGATGGCCGAATTGTGTAGATACTCGACTGTGGACCTGAGAGACCATGGGAATTTTTCCAGGTGAAATTTGTTTCAAAGTCGTCCCACAAGTCCACCCAGCTTTAAATGGATACCTGACTTAAATTGGGGAAGTAAAGGCGACTGGGCGTTGTGCTAACCACACAACCCCTTCATATGCCGAGGTTATAGAAACAGATGAATTCTACACTTCATCTGCCCCGATGGCTCTTTAGGACAAAGGGAACTTTTACAAGTAAGGTGTGGGGTCCTTGGACACAAAGCTTCCTAACATCTACGTTTGTATATCATAGTTTAAATTGTTCATACAATGTTAGATTATATTGAAACGTCTAGCTACGTATATAAAGAGGGCAAAATAATATTAGGTCAACCCCCTTGAGCCTCATGGGCCCCCTGAGCCACGTAAGCTGCACCCACCTCTCCTCAGGCCGGCAGGTAACAGCCTTGAAATCTTCTTTTTTATAGACATACTGTCATGTGACTATTTGAATCCGCGTTAATCCTGACATACTGTCATGTGACTATTAGAATCCGCGTTAATCCTGACATACTGTGACCATTGGGAGCCTCTTTCCACTGATTTATTTCATCGTGGTTTACTGTGTTAATCCCAGTAAATATTAAATGTTCATCTCCTGATCCCACCAACCACAGTTGTTGTAGCGCCCATTGCACCATACCCGTATGTGTAGTGGCTGTGGAGGCTCCACGGGAGACAAAGGTAGGTATCTGGACTAGTTAGGAATTTAATCTTTAATCTACAGCAAGTAGATCTGGCTACGCATGAAGATTAATCTCAAAACCAAAGCGCTACCAAGTCAACCAACCATGGCGATGCTAGGTTTATTACCTTATTATTGATTGCCAATTCTTTGATATCACTTTCGCACTGTGCGATTTTACTTTTTGTATCGATGCTGTAGTTAATAAGGTAAAACCATATGTCTTAAATATTTATTTATGTTTAATTTAGAAACGGCGTTTTAAAGTTTGGATCCACGATGAAGAGTATGACTGGAGTGTAACAGGTCATTGCTCACATTGCTATCCTGGCCAGATTCCAATATTGCTGATAACCTTCGTATTTAGCAACTTAAACTCAGTATGTTGCTATTTAGTAACTTGACAAAATTGCTGCCAACTTTTTGAATCCGTTTTTTATTATGAAATCAGTGGCGTAACTATAGTAGAGCGCCACCAGCCATGGGCGACATCTGCCGTACTCTAGTAGTTACTGTTTCGGGTACGGGGCGGCGTTTTTAGATTCCGACCACCAGGCGCCACAAAGTGTAGTTCCGGCACCGTTTGGGACGTGAACCTAATTTTTCTAGACAAATTAAGTTTTTCATCTATTCAAATATTTGTACGCGTCGTTTCTGAGGCTCGTATCTCCGCATAGAGATTTAGCTGTTATCACCTAAGCGGGATTATATATGTGTATGTGTGCGAGTAATGTCATGTTATTTAAAAAAAGTAAAGCAGTCGTGTCAAACTTTGACTCGTTTGTCTCCACAGGCCAGTAACAAGGAACTCGGCTGGGTGCTGAGGATCAGCGTCATCGTCGTCGGCTCCCTCAGCACCGTCATCGCCCTCTCCGCCACCACCATCTACGGCCTGTACGTCCTCTGCTCCGACCTCATGTACGTCGTCCTGTTCCCGCAGCTGACCCTCGTCCTGTGGATGCCCAGCACCAACGCGTACGGCTGCGTGGCCGGGTTCGCGTTCTCCCTCACCCTACGCCTGATGAGCGGGGAGCCTGTCCTCAAGGTCCCGGCGCTGCTGAAGTTTCCCTACTACGACGAAGTGGGGCAAACGCAGCTGTTCCCTTTCAGGACTTTCTGCATGCTGATTGGTACCACGGCCATTGTTGTCGTTTCCTTGGCCACCAACTATCTCTTCAACGGCAGGCTGTCCAGAAAGTATGACATTTTGAAATGTTATAAGCCAAGAACTATTAAATTGGCTGTCGTGGAGGACGAAGTGGATGACAGTTTTATCTCACCAGAAAAAACAACGGAAATGACCAAGGAAACAGCCAATGTTTAACTTTTCTTCATTTTTTTGTGTACGAGTTCAAAGAAAATGTAATCTGTTGCTAGGCAACCTTAATATTTCTCACTTGATTGTATTTACACTTTTACTTTATTGTCACCAGCGTATTTCCATTAAACTTCTTTTTTAAAAAAAAATAGGATGCTATCGTTCATTCAAACATTGTATCCCTGTCCCGACTGTTAGAGACACAGTATCGAACTGGATCACACTAAGGTCACCGGGTTTTTAATCCCGGGGGCCTAGGGTGAGTGTCGAATGCGGGGACCTAAGGTCGTAACCATATCAGGCACGCCTAGATGGGGGGGTCAGGGGATCATTACCAGGGGGCTCGCATCTGTAAGGGGGCCCGCCCCCCCCCGACCATGTCAATTTTTTCACGACTCATTGTTTATTAAGGGGCCCGTATTAATGTCCTGCCCTGGGGCCCTTGTTGGCTCTCGGCGCCCCTGACCATATGCCAGGGGTCGGCAACCTAAGGCTCGCCAGCCGCCTGAGGCTCTTTCGATGTCAAGTTGCAGCTCTTTCGATGTCAAGTTGAAGCTCTTTCGATGTCAAGTTGCAGCTCTTTCGATGTCAAGTTGCAGCTCTTTCGATGTCAAGTTGCAGCTCTTTCGATGTCAAGTTGCAGCTCTTTCGATGTCAAGTTGCAGCTCTTTCGATGTCAAGTTCAGCTCTTTCGATGTCAAGTTGCAGCTCTTTCGATTTCAAGTTGCAGCTCTTTCGATGTCAAGTTGCATCTCTTTCGATGTCAAGTTGCAGCTCTTTCGATGTCAAGTTGCAGCTCTTTCGATGTCAAGTTGCAGCTCTTTCGATGTCAAGTTGCGGCCTTCCAGTTCCATGTGCAAATAATAATAATTATATTATTTTATATACCCAATCCTAATCAAATACCATAATATTGAAACAACAATTTTAGTGGCTCTTTAAAAACTGAGAAAATTGTAATTTATAACTTTTGGCTCTTCCGTCTCAAAAGGTTGCCGACCCCTGTCATATGCTATTAAACATACTGAAGCGGTAGTAAAGGCAGTCAGACATTGTGTGACGTGGTGGCTACAGAGACATTGTGTGACGTGGCTACAGAGACATTGTGTGACGTGGCCACAGAGACATTGTGTGACGTGGTCACAGAAACATTGTGTGACGTGGCTACAGAGACATTGTGTGACGTGGCTACAAAGACATTGTGTGATGTGGCTACAGAGACATTGTGTGATGTGGCTACAGAGACATTGTGTGACGTGGCTACAGAGACATTGTGTGACGTGGCTACAGAGACATTGTGTGACGTGGCCACAGAGACATTGTGTGACGTGACCACAGAGACATTGTGTGACGTGGCTACATAGAATTTGTGTGATGTGGCTACAGAGACATTGTGTGACGTGGCTAAAGAGACATTGTGTGACGTAGCCACATAGACATTGTGTGATGTGCCTTGCGACTGTTGAGATATGGCTCTCCAGGGCTCTTATAATTTTATATTTATTAAATCGTAATTGAGAACCCATTTAGGCTCTTTGTTAAAGCCTGAACAAAAAGCTTAAGATATAAACTTACATCTCGGGTCAAGTGAATAAATTACTCAAAAAGACTACATGAGCGATAACTTGTTGTTTATTTCAACATTATAGTGTTGTTGTCAGTGAGGAAATATTTCAGTACTTTCATCCCTTTTTTTTTTATTTCATTTGCTTGGCTCCGAATTCTCCAACCATGTACATATATTCAGCCCAGTTATCTGAAATGTAAGAGCAATATTTACTTTCTATTTCACATTAGTATTATTATTTACATTTATAATTTTTTATATTTATATGTTATTAGATTGCACTGATGGGGATTATGATGGAAACATTGCAACGACTAGTTTAGTGTCAAATAAAATTTATAAACAAAGATTAATCAATCACTGGTTAAAAGCGAGTAAAAATTGCTTGAAGGTGGTGACTCTAATTTATACGCTTTCACAGATGTTCATGTCAGATTTAGTATGGTTATTTCGATACGTTCACAGATGTTCATGTCAGATTTAGTATGGTTATTTCGATACGTTCACAGATGTTCATGTCAGATTTAGTATGGTTATTTCGATACGTTCACAGATGTTCATGTCAGATTTAGTATGGTTATTTCGATACGTTCACAGATGTTCATGTCAGATTTAGTATGGTTATTACAATACGTTCACAGATTAGTGTGAGATTAGTACATTATCAGATTTTAAAGGTTATTTTACAAGAAGTTTTTCCTGTGTTAGCTATTTGCCTATTCACAAGACCATAAGAAAAGATCTGATTCCCATCATACTGACAGAGGAATAGATATGACTCGATAATTAGAGACTTATCAGGCCACAGGGACAACTGGTATCAGTGGACAGACCGGAGACACACCATAATCCACTCATCCAATGAGATCTCAATTGACAGTGTCTGTTGAATGTACGTCCGGTAAGGAACTATCAACCATACTTTGAGAGGTGCCCTTTGGGCATCTGATGGCTTGGCATTGCCTCCATCGTATCAGTATTCCTCTATATTATTCTATATATATAGTTTATAGATGTTATATTTCAATAATGATTTATCAAGTTTATTTGGTAGAAAAATCGAAGTCTACAAATGCAATAAATGACATGGGGTGGGGGGGGGGGATTTGTACACATACGAAGCCAGTCCTTTCCACTGCGCGGGAATCGAGTCTGAACTTGGATTGTATCGCTCTGCCAGTGTTTGCCCAGTTTACACGGCCACTTCTCTGTCTTGCACACATCATCAACTCTTCAGTGTGGCCAGGTTATATGTGGAAAAGAAATGTGTGTTTATGTACATTCCCCCAGACGTTGATATTGTTGTTTATGTATTGTAATGTTATGTGTGTTGATAATGTTATGTGTGTTGATAATGTTATGTGTGTTGATAATGTTATGTGTGTTGATAATGTTATGTGTGTTGATGATGTTATGTGTGTTGATAATGTGATGTGTGTTGATAATGTTATGTGTGTTGATGATGTTATGTGTGTTGATAATGTGATGTGTGTTGATAATGTTATGTGTGTTGATAATGTTATGTGTGTTGATGATGTTATGTGTGTTGATAATGTGATGTGTGTTGATAATGTTATGTGTGTTGATAATGTTATGTGTGTTGATGATGTTATGTGTGTTGATAATGTTATGTGTGTTGATAATGTTATGTGTGTTGATGATGTTATGTGTGTTGATAATGTTATGTGTGTTGATGATGTGATGTGATGTGTATGATGATGATACATACATGATAAAGATTACAAATTATTATGCATGTGATAATGTTTCGCATGTGATAATGTAATGCATGGTATAATGTCATGTCCTGTGTGTTGGTGATGTTATGTATGTGATAATGTTATAGACGTAATGAATACTACAATACTAGTTATACAAAAATACTGCACTGTGTTTGTGCTACTATAAGGGCAAACGCGAGCTGTGTAGGATTGAATAATGAAAGCAAAATTTTAAAAATTAATGACATTAAAAATCCCCCCCACCCCATATTGTTTTAAAGAGTGCCCTCGATAAGGGCGGTGTAGTTTGGTATATAGATACACCATTTAAAGAGTGCCCTGGATAAGGGCGGTGTAGTTCGGTATATAGACATACCATATTGGTTTAAAGAGTGCCCTCGATAAGGGCTATGTAGTTCGGTATATAGACCATACCTTGTGCTCTCAGGGGAGTCGGGTGGCCCTAGAGAAAGTTACCCAATCCACCCAGCTTTAAAAATAGCCACCTGACATAGCGATAGTTGAAGGAAGAAGAATTGAATTAGTGTGAAGTAGAATCACGAGAAGTTTTCAAGCTATAACAAAATATAGCCTGACATAATTAATGGATTTTTAGGTCGATTTCTCTCTAATGGCCACTAAAATGTGTTTTTCAAATAAGGGTTCATTGCTAATTGTAGCCTACATTTCACAATCTACTACATGCTGCTACATTACACTACATTACACTACATATTATTTCTTCTCTTTCTTTGATCTTAGTTTTTCTGCGCAGTCTAATTTTTTGACGGTCGGTTTCTAAACGAAAACAGTTTTTATGGTGGAGCTCTAAATTAAAAATGTTGTCCTCCAAGTGGGTGGCGAATCGTGACGGATTGAGAACCACTGGTTTATCACAACACCACGTGATGCCAACCAAACTTAATATTTATTGTATAACAGACGTGTAGCGAATGAAATCAAAAATAGATTTGATGAGTAAATGTGTCGATGATAGAAAGGAGACGCAACCGTGTTGGAGTGGTCATTAGATTATTCATTGCTGTAGACTAATTTACTTATCTCTATGTACAAAAAAAAATATTTCTACAAACCGTGAAGAAGATTTAGTGAAGGGGTCAGGAAAAGTTTTTCTTGGTATTAGAACTGGTAGCGGTTCCACTGCCGACATTTCGTCAACATAACTTCGATAAAATCAAAAAGAAAAAAACAATCAATTTAAGTCTTTTCCGTTTCGGACGAAGGACATTTTAGAGCATTTCCGATAAATAGAGAGGGAAGTAATCATGTTGAATAACTGTTACAAAAATAAATAATGATTACGCCTCTTTGATTAGCTTTTATTATTTATAATAAAAATATAAGCAAAAACGGTATCTAAGAAACTTTTGATGTACACTTGGCAGGCCAAGACCTACAAAACGATATATACATCATGGGTCTATGACGTATGGTTGCTGAGATATAGGGCGCTCCTTTGTTAATATAGCTTATATAGTAAAAAACGGTACTTAATACGCGCCCTTTTTCGGCCCTTAGAGGTCAGATCGCGAAATGGACTTTTGCTGCACACATGGCAGGCCAAAATGATATATACATCATGGGTCTAGGACTTATGGTTGTTGAGATCTAGGGTGATGACGGACAGACAGACAGACAGACAAAACGGGGACAATAGAGCATTTTTTTTCGAAAATGCTCTAACAACATTTGAACTACTCATTTATAACAGATCAGTTAGAAAAACTAATCGATTATAAAAATAGCGTATTAAAACCGGTATTTTTTTTTAATCCTGCTAATTTATTAAATGTGTGCAATAAAAATGGCGAAATGCACCAATAAAATAAAAATACTTTATAATCAGCAGATATAGTGAGTTATTCTGTGTGCACCAGAGATGGAATACTGAGTGATTTTCTGCTTAGTACCTGTACTGGAATAATACTAAAGTACATTTTTGTAGTACTTGTACTCGTACTTGCACATTAGGTATTGTGTACTCGTAATATAACAAGCAATTTTAAAAACATGTTTACATATATTCGTACTTGTACTTAAAACATCTCTAGTACTGGATTCATTCATCACTGGTAAGTACTTGTCTCTTTGAATTATACATCATTCATACATCTCTGGTATGTACTTGTCTCTTTGAATTATACATCATTCATTCATCTCTGGTATGTACTTGTCTCTTTGAATTATACATCATTCATACATCTCTGGTATGTACTTGTCTCTTTGAATTATACATCATTCATTCATCTCTGGTATGTACTTGTCTCTTTGAATTATACATCATTCATTCATCTCTGGTATGTACTTGTCTCTTTGAATTATACATCATTCATTCATCTCTGGTATGTACTTGTCTCTTTGAATTATACATCATTCATTCATCTCTGGTATGTACTTGTCTCTTTGAATTATACATCATTCATTGCATGAAATTGACCATTAAAATCGACTTGTTAATATTAACTTTCTACTTTTTTAGAGCATTTTCGAAAAAAAATACTCTATTGTCCCCGTTTTGTCTGTCTGTCTGTCCGTCCGTCATCACCCTAGATCTCAACAACCATTAAGTCCTAGACCCATGATGTATATATCATTTTGTAGGTCTTGGCCTGCCAAGAAATGAGCTTTTTCCATTTCGCGATCTGACCTCTCAGGGCCGTAAAAGTGGCCTTAGTACCGTTTTTTTTACTATATAAGCTATATTAATAAAGGAGCGCTATATCTCAGCAACTATAAGTCCTAGACCCATGATGTATATATCATTTTGTAGGTCTTGGCCTGCCATGTGTACATCAAAGGTTCATTTTGCGATAGGACCTCTGAGGGCCGGGCTTCAGGGCTCCTAAGGGGCTTATATATTATATATACACGTTGTACGTTCAATAACCCGTTCATTTGGTGCGAAATACTGCAGCACGTAGTTTCACCAAGATTTATTTAGAAACTCATCAAATGAAATAGTAAGCTTGTGTTCTGAGTTTAATTGAAAGTATCAGAGCTATGTAACAATTGACGGAGTTTTCGGACGATTAAATGACTATAATTTCGAATGTTTTCAATTATGAGTCCTATTTCAGTAACCACAAACCACTTGTAGTTAGATTTAAGAGACAATAATTTTTTTTCAAATATAAAGAAACGTCTTTATAATTATTTTTTTACAAATATATGCATTACACAATTGAATTTATAAACATTTCCAAAATTTACAAATATTTACTGAAAGCTAACAAACGTACTGATACATAACACGAAAATGCGCTAACACGTCCTGTGTCCAGAATGGAACAGGCTTAATTGCTTGTTTTAATATGCACATGTTTGATGAGTCGATGATCATTTCTAGGATCTGATATCAACATCACCTAATCTAAATCAAATTACGGATGTTCTTTAAAAAAAATGATGTACATGTATCTTACAGGAATTTAAAAACAAAAAATAACACATAAATAATAAATTGATAGGCCTGTGTTACCACTAACTTTGTTTATCACTGCAGTTTGTAAAACTATTCATCCCTTAAACCCCCAAGGGCTCATCAGGGCAGATGAAGTGTAGAATCTGTTTCAGTAATGCAGTAATGCATTTGTTGAGGATGCAGTAACCTCAGCATATCAAGGGATTGTGTGGTTAGCACACCTCCCAGTCGCCTATACTCCCCCAACTTAAAGTAAAAAAAAAAAGTGTTAAAATTCCCTTAAGCCCCTAAGGGCTCGTCGGGGCAGATGAAGTGTATAATTCATCTGTTTCAATAACCTCGGCATATGAAGGGATTGTGTGGTTGGCACAACGCCCAGCTGCCTTTACTCCCCCAACTTAAAGTCAGGTACCCATTTAAAGCTGGGTGGACTTTCACCAGGACCTTAAAAAATCCCAAGGTTCTCCCTGAGATTCGAACCCGGTCGAACCCTTCTACATCACACGACCATCCGTCATCACTGCAGTTAGTACAAGACATAAAAAAATATCAACATTTAAAAGAGATTACCGAGTGTAATCGTTGAAGTAGTCTCCAACACCAAACTGTCGAAGTGAGTCAGGACCACTGGAATGACCTTGTATTTGATACGACCACTCTTGTGGGGGCAGATGACTTGAGTATGCAGACGTCAATAGATCAGTCAAATATACATACAGTACATAGGCAGTACATAGGCAGTATGTTTTCTATTTTACGTGTGTTCATTTATTACGGTGTATGTATGTGCAGTGGCGTAGCGAGCTTAACTCGCGCCCGGGGCAGAATACCTTTTTAGCGCCCCCCCCCATTCGAAAACCATACAATATATTTGTAAAATATACCATTTGGCGCCCTTTTGTGACAAGAGCCAGTGGCATTATGCCCTCTTGCCCCCCCCCCCACTACGCCACTGTGTATGTGTGACGAAATAATTTTAATAATAATAGCAATCGTATTGACTTACTTTACAGGGAAAATGTGTAAATTATTTTTTCCAACAAATGTTTATAGGCCTACATGTATAAAACTTCTAATTTGCTTTTTGTTGTTAATATTTATACAAATACTGCTAAATGCTTATAGTGTTTTCTTTTGTTTTCCCCCTTTCAGTTACACATTATGATAATTTTTAAAGTAATCGTGTTGTTATTAATTAGTATAATGTAACAATATAATGATTTTGAGGGGGGGGGGATCAAAACTTCAGATAACTTCTAAATTACATTGATAGATGACAGAACCATTGAAAAAAACTTACTACTGATGATCAATGTACGCAGAGTTTCTTAGATGAAGTCTTGCTCTAGTAAGATCCAGCTGCAGCTAACATCAAACCAAATGTTAATATCATATCACGTTTACTGAATTTCAAAACCAATGGGAGTTTCTTTCTTCCCCAAGAATCTGACACTGTTGCAATGGTGTGTTAACGTTTGTGGTAAATATATGTTTTCATTGTTCATTGTGTAACAATTTCTACAAGAAACTAGAATATGCAGAGCCATCTGAGCCATCTTCCCCTCCCCCCACGTGCAAAACACTCGTGTTGATAAAGGCAGTATCAGCAGTACGCGGGGCAGGGGCGTCATTTCCGGTAGGGCTGGAGGGGGGGATTACATAACTACAAATATAACGCATGAATTTTGGAAATGGAAGTAAATTTTGAACATTCTTTTATAATTTACATAATTGACGTCTTAAGGCAAGTTTCTTATTGAGTTTCCGCGGTTTTCCGTTAAAATAAACTAACAACACTGGCAAGTTATGTCAAGTTATGTGAGAATTTGAATGTTATTACCGTTCTTTTTAAATTATGCAACCACCACCCCCCTTCCCTCCTTTCCACAGATATTGGCCTCTTGTCTTAACGCGTGTAAACGAAATGATGAAATGGAAACTTTTAATTTGTATTTCGTTTAGTTTTCGACTGATGTCATTATATGTGACTGTTTTGTATTTCATAAATATAAATATATTGAAAGAGTTCACCATGAAAGCATAGGCTACACATTCACCATCTGTTTTATTTTTTTTTAAACCGGCCCTCATTGTTTAGACATCACACTACTGACGAGATGGGTAATGAGGAAAGTGCTTTTTTTTAACGTTTGAAATGTGTAATATTAGAAGAGTGGTTCTCATTCAGTGGAAGGGAGAAGAGAAACATAGCCTACATAAACATGTAAAATATCCCTTTGTCTATACAAAAAAAAAGGTGGGACGGGTGGCCGAGTGGTGTAGATACTCGACTGTCGACCTGAGAGTCCTGGGTTCGATCCTCGGTGAAAACCCTGTGGAATTTTTCCAGGTGAAATGTATTTCAAAGTCGTCCCACAAGTCCACCCAGCTTTAATTGGGTTCCTGACTTTAAGTCGGGGAAGTAAAGGCGGCTGGGCGTTGTGCTAACCACACAACCCATTCATATGCCGAGGTTATAGAAACAGATTAATTCTACACTTCATCTGCCCCGATGGCCCGTTAGGGTTAAGGGAACTTTACTTTTTTCTTTACAATACAAAAAGATTTAGCCTCTATATCATACACACCTGTATTATGAATCACACCTATATAACTACTAGTTATTGTTCATTAGAATCAGAAAGTTAATCTAAGCTGCAGTATCCCTTCTTTTTTTTTTTGGAATGAGAATAAGTTCATATGCTAAATATATTGAGTTTTTCATACTCAGTATTTTTATTTATTTATTTATTGAAGTTCTGATTTGTATTCAATTTTCTCAATATCGAATATACAGGTTGTGGTTTTTTCGTCGTATTTATTCGAATTTTCAACCTACCTAAAATTCGTACCCGACCCATTAATGTATTGTGGGTCGCGACCAGCCCCGTAGCGTGAAAATTCTACAGGAGGGGCCAGGCATTCTACAGCAGGGGCCAGGCTATAGCGGGGGGGGGGGCAGGTAATACATTTTACTAAGTAGAACAAATAAGAAGGGGGGGGGGCAGACAAACCGTAAGGGGGGGGCGCCCCCCCCCCGCAAGCTACGGGCCTGGTCGCGACTCTCAATCTGGTGTGAAACCACTGCAGTATTAAGTCGTTTATTTCGAGTCATATGCGTGTCATAAAACTATGAAACATCATTATTGCCATATATCAAAGTTAAGATTGGTGTTACCATCAGATATATATTACAAAGCTATTTACGTTCTAAGTGAACCCCTCTTTGTCATTTTTTCATAAAATCGATCCCTTTTTTTTTTTTGGAAACAGACCTTTGGCCACAATAATCTTCCTGCCCTGCTTGTTTAACTTCTGATAAAAGGCCCCGAAAACCCTTACCTCTCTCCCCCCCCCTTCTCATTTTACACTTTTAAAAAAGGACACGTTACACATATAGTAGGTCGTTAGCCAAAGTATACGACACAATTTTTTACAATTTCAACTATATTTTAATACGGCCAAAGTATATAGATATCATACTCATATAATCATTGAGCTGTTAGCATTATTACCTCTGCTAATGATGTCATTTCACATAAATATGTACCAAATGTTTTAATCTTCCCTTGATAATGTTTTTAAAATGAGAAATGTGTGCACATATTATAATATCTAATCAGTGGTACACATTTCATACACCAACTTTTTTAGCTCGCAAATGGGAAAACCCTATTTACTCAAAATGCGTTTGAACGGTGAAAACTTTACACAATTTATACTTAAGTTTTCACCATCTAGAAAATAAGTTCAAACTCACAGATACTCGGGGTCAGTGAATAGCTTTGTGGACTTTTTGCAAAGCCATTTTTGTGTGTGGTTACTCTCGGCTTTCCCCCATAAAACTTTATTTGTGAACGCTATTAGTTATATAAATTTAGTTTTTTGAGACTAATCGATTGTATCCCCTTTAAATTGAACGAGGTCGAATATAACATGACATTTTAAAGTCTACTACGATCTTCTGTTGCAGCCTACATGTAGCTAATTGATTCACTCAAAAATATTAAACTATTCTCTAGACTTCGAGAATTTTATAGCTTAAACGCAACGGAAACTGTTTCAAAATTTAATTAATAACGACAAAGTGATGGAAAGAATGCATGATGGAAGTATAAATAAATTTGACTGTCAATTAGTTTATCGTAACGTTATTATTATCGTTACATTGTGTTCATTACTGATTCATTAAATGAAAATGTTAAGAACAAAGTTGTGAACAGATACTAGAAAAAAAAACTAAAAACCTGAACGATATTTCCTGTTACAAAATTTTATTTTTTTTCTGCTTTGTTTATTTCTTAGATAAACTTCATGTAACTAACGGTGTTTTAGACGTATTGTTAGGTTTTATGTAAGATGGGTTGACCTGCTCTCCTTTGAATATGTTAACATTTGACCCTGAAAGCTTCACACGGTGGAAAGTAAAGGCCCAAGTTAGGATATGGAATAACATAAGGCGGAGTTGCCTTGCCGCCAGGTCTACAATACGCTGTTGGGCAGCTGTCATTCACCCAGTTGTAGGGTCGGGGCTTGTCGCAGCATGCGGATCTGTTGATTGAACATTGAACATAGATTGTTTGCATCAAACAAATTATATTATGTATGATTGAACATAGATTGTTTGCATCAAACAAATTATATTATGTATGATTGAACATCTACAAATGCATCTCAAAAGGGGGGAAAAAATCCACGTAAAGATAAGTAGTGTTGCTTCACCAGTGTCTTATTTTGGCTCGATCTTAACAGCAGAATTACCCGATTGTTCGCGTTACTGATGGTGCAGCTCTGTAGCTTTAGTGTGTGGCAGTTAATAGGCCGTTGTATTTAGCTCCAGTATGTAGAAGCTATTTGGCCGTTGCACGAAGCAGCTATTCGGCAGCTGTATCTAGCTCCAGAATGTAGCAGCAAGTAGGCTGCAGTCTGTAGCATCAGTATGTACAGCTATTAGGCCGCTTTATGTAGTATCAGTTTGTAGCAGCTATTATGCCGCTTTATGTAGCTCCAGTAGCCCGTCACATCAAAGGCGATTTACTGGAGAGAATTCGATTATTTATTTTGTTACTATTACTAGACATTCACAAAATGTGCAACTGACCGATCGAAAAAGCTCCAGGGGTTACACAGGTCAACATGTGTCCAATATTCGGCAGGTGGTACAGGAAACACTGGCCTATAAGCTGGTGGCAAATAAGGATGGCATCCAAATATCTAAGACATGCAGCATAATGTTAGTCTGAAGAATTTCGGTTAAGCGGTACTTTTGATAAATTGAAGTCAGATGTAACAGTTAAAGAAAGAAGAAGATGGGAATTTTGTTAAGGAAATTATGACAACATATAGCGGACTAAGTTTATGCCACTGCACTAGATAAACACAACATACAGCGGACTAAGTTTATGCCACTGCATCAGATAAATACAATATACAGCGGACTAAGTAAGTATATGCCACTGCATGAGATAAATACAACATATATCGGACTAAGTAAGTAAATGCCACTGCACTAGATAAACTTCACCAGTTTTTAAAGTTGTTGTGTTTTAACTGTTAAAAGGTGACATAATTATAAGTATGAGAGAATGGTCTGCTAATGTCGAGAATTCTTCATTTCATTTTCCTATTAGCCTCAACTTAATTAAGCTGCAGACGATATCTGGATTGAAAGATAATAAACAAAAAATAAACAACTAAAAAATTTAGGCCTACAGTTTTTATCCTTTTTTCAAAAACCCTGTTGAAGCGATCAAGTTCTCCTGGCAGTCTCTTTGGTCTGAAAAAACAAAACAACTCTAATTTAATGAACCAATGCATAATTTATCAACCATTGTAGCCTATATAAAATTCCATAATTGTGGTTTCGTTTAGCTTAGCACAAAAATAAACACTTTAATAAGTAATAAAAAATTATAATAGATAAAATCAGCCACGTAGCGTGAAAATTCTACAGCAGGGGCCAGGCATTCTACAGCGGGGGCCAGGCATTAGCGGGGGGGGGGGGGGGGGGGGGGGGGGGGCAGAAAATAAATTTTACTAAGTACAGCAAAAAAGCAGAGGGGGCCAGACAAAACGCAGGGGGGGCGGCCCCCTGCCCCCCCCCACCCCGCGTGCTACGGGCCTGGATAAAATATGTAAAATCCCCATCCCTTTTTTAAACATCTAAAATACTTTTTTAATAACACAAATGAAGAAGGTCTTACGTTGCCGTCTTTTATGGTTAAATCTAAAACCTTTTCGGCGATACGGTTATAAGATGCCAGATTGTACCTTTTTTTATGTATGCTTCGCGGTATAATGGCAGTAAGAATGAAAATATTTTGTTTCTTGGATTATTCCCCCATGTAGACTAAATTGCGCGATTGTATCAATTGTATCATTAACATAACGAATCATTCAAATGATCCGTAAACTCACTTCATGAATCGATTCGGTGGACAAATCATCTCTTCGTCATAGTTCGGATAAGAATATGTTGGTGTCGTCGGCTCTACGCCTGTGTAGTGACACAAATTGTCATTGTTGCTGTGTCCAGTCAAGCTGTATGCGTTGACATTTCTTTCGAACTGGACTGGTCCGAGGCTTGGGCAAACAACTCTAGAAATAAAAAGTCAGTTTGATAGAAAAATTATGCGCCATTCGCAAACTTTGTTCCATTCTATTAAAATTGATCAGGTGTAAATTGTGGACATTGGCCTAATTATTCAACAAAGTATGAAGGCACCTACTGTTTAAGGTTGTCATTACAAAATATAACATCACGCAGTAGAAGGCACCTACTGTTTAACGTTGTCATTACAAAATATAACATCACGCAGTAAACAAAATTAATCTAACTTCCCACCCTCCTACCTCATACACACACCACCATCATTACCACCAGTAGACTCTTATCCACCACCACTAGAATCTGATCCACCAACACTAGACTCTGATCCACCACCAGTAGAATCTGATCCTCAACAAGTAGAATCTGATCCACCACCAGTAGAATCTGATCCACCACCAGTAAAATCTGATCCACCACCAGTAGAATATGATCCACCACCAGTAGAATCTGATCCACGACCAGAAGAATCTGATCCACCACCAGAAGAATCTGATCCACCACCAGTAGAATCTGATCCACCACCAGAAGAATCTGATCCACCACCAGAAGAATCTGATCCACCACCAGTAGAATCTGATCCACCACCAGAAGAATCTGATCCACCACCAGTAGAATCTGATCCACCACCAGAAGAATCTGATCCACCACCAGAAGAATCTGATCCACCACCAGTAGAATCTGATCCACCACCAGAAGAATCTGATCCACGACCAGAAGAATCTGATCCACCACCAGTAGAATCTGATCCACCATTAGAAGAATCTGATCCACCACCAGAAGAATCTGATCCACCACCAGAAGAATCTGATCCACTACCAGTAGAATCTGATCCACCACCAGTAGAATCTGATCCACCACCAGTAGAATCTGATCCACCACCAGAAGAATCTGATCCACCAACACTAGAATCTGATCCACCACCAGAAGAATCTGATCCACCACCAGTAGAATCTGATCCACCACCAGAAGAATCTGATCCACGACCAGAAGAATCTGATCCACCACCAGTAGAATCTGATCCACCACCAGAAGAATCTGATCCACCACCAGAAGAATCTGATCCACAACCAGTAGAATCTGATCCACGACCAGAAGAATCTGATCCACCACCAGTAGAATCTGATCCACCACCAGTAGAATCTGATCCACCACCAGTAGAATCTGATCCACCACCAGAAGAATCTGATCCACCACCAGAAGAATCTGATCCACAACCAGTAGAATCTGATCCACCACCAGAAGAATCTGATCCACCACCAGAAGAATCTGATCCACCACCAGAAGAATCTGATCCACCACCAGTAAAATATGATCCACCACCAGAAGAATCTGATCCACCACCAGAAGAATCTGATCCACCACCAGAAGAATCTGGTCCACCACCAGAAGAATCTGATCCACCACCAGAAGAATCTGATCCACCACCAGAAGAATCTGATCCACCACCAGAAGAATCTGATCCACGACCAGAAGAATCTGATCCGCCACCAGAAGAATCTGATCCACCACCAGAAGAATCTGATCCACAACCAGTAGAATCTGATCCACGACCAGAAGAATCTGATCCACCACCAGTAGAATCTGATCCACCACCAGTAGAATCTGATCCACCACCAGTAGAATCTGATCCACCACCAGAAGAATCTGATCCACCACCAGAAGAATCTGATCCACAACCAGTAGAATCTGATCCACCACCAGAAGAATCTGATCCACCACCAGAAGAATCTGATCCACCACCAGAAGAATCTGATCCACCACCAGTAAAATATGATCCACCACCAGAAGAATCTGATCCACCACCAGAAGAATCTGATCCACCACCAGAAGAATCTGGTCCACCACCAGAAGAATCTGATCCACCACCAGAAGAATCTGATCCACCACCAGAAGAATCTGATCCACCACCAGAAGAATCTGATCCACGACCAGAAGAATCTGATCCGCCACCAGAAGAATCTGATCCGCCACCAGAAGAATCTGATCCACCACCAGAAGAATCTGATCCACCACCAGAAGAATCTGATCCACCACCAGAAGAATCTGATCCACCACCCGAAGAATCTGATCCACCACCAGTAGAATCTGATCCACCACCAGAAGAATCTGATCCACCACCAGTAGAATCTGATCCACGACCAGAAGAATCTGATCCACCACCAGTAGAATCTGATCCACCACCAGTAGAATCTGATCCACCACCAGAAGAATCTGATCCACCACCAGAAGAATCTGATCCACCACCAGAAGAATCTGATCCACCACCAGAAGAATCTGATCCACCACCAGTAGAATCTGATCCACGACCAGAAGAATCTGATCCACCACCAGTAGAATCTGATCCACCACCAGAAGAATCTGATCCACCACCAGAAGAATCTGATCCACCACCAGTAGAATCTGATCCACCACCAGAAGAATCTGATCCACCACCAGTAGAATCTGATCCACCACCAGTAGAATCTGATCCACCACCAGTAGAATCTGATCCACCACCAGAAGAATCTGATCCACCACCAGAAGAATCTGATCCACAACCAGTAGAATCTGATCCACCACCAGAAGAATCTGATCCACCACCAGAAGAATCTGATCCACCACCAGAAGAATCTGATCCACCACCAGTAGAATCTGATCCACCACCAGAAGAATCTGATCCACCACCAGAAGAATCTGATCCACCACCAGTAGAATCTGATCCACGACCAGAAGAATCTGATCCACCACCAGAAGAATCTGATCCACCACCAGTAGAATTTGATCCACCACCAGTAGAATCTGATCCACCACCAGAAGAATCTGATCCACCACCAGAAGAATCTGATCCACCACCAGTAAAATATGATCCACCACCAGAAGAATCTGATCCACCACCAGAAGAATCTGATCCACCACCAGAAGAATCTGGTCCACCACCAGAAGAATCTGATCCACGACCAGAAGAATCTGATCCGCCACCAGAAGAATCTGATCCGCCACCAGAAGAATCTGATCCACCACCAGAAGAATCTGATCCACCACCAGAAGAATCTGATCCACCACCAGTAGAATCTGATCCACGACCAGAAGAATCTGATCCACCACCAGTAGAATCTGATCCACCACCAGTAGAATCTGATCCACCACCAGTAGAATCTGATCCACCACCAGAAGAATCTGATCCACCACCAGAAGAATCTAATCCACAACCAGTAGAATCTGATCCACAACCAGTAGAATCTGATCCACCACCAGAAGAATCTGATCCACCACCAGAAGAATCTGATCCACCACCAGAAGAATCTGATCCACCACCAGTAGAATCTGATCCACCACCAGAAGAATCTGATCCACCACCAGCAGAATCTGATCCACCACCAGAAGAATCTGGTCCACCACCAGAAGAATCTGATCCACGACCAGAAGAATCTGATCCGCCACCAGAAGAATCTGATCCGCCACCAGAAGAATCTGATCCACCACCAGAAGAATCTGATCCACCACCAGAAGAATCTGATCCACCACCAGTAGAATCTGATCCACGACCAGAAGAATCTGATCCACCACCAGTAGAATCTGATCCACCACCAGTAGAATCTGATCCACCACCAGTAGAATCTGATCCACCACCAGAAGAATCTGATCCACCACCAGAAGAATCTAATCCACAACCAGTAGAATCTGATCCACAACCAGTAGAATCTGATCCACCACCAGAAGAATCTGATCCACCACCAGAAGAATCTGATCCACCACCAGAAGAATCTGATCCACCACCAGTAGAATCTGATCCACCACCAGAAGAATCTGATCCACCACCAGCAGAATCTGATCCACCACCAGAAGAATCTGATCCACAACCAGTAGAATCTGATCCACAACCAGTAGAATCCCCATTGCCTAGAACACAATGATACACAGCACACGTCAGTTAGAAAAAATAACCTCCGTGACCAACTCTGGTGTGAATCTCAGTTGAGCAAGTCCCTGGATGAGTCCATTCCTTACAGCTTTTTTTTTTTCCATTAATCAATATTTCTAATTTTTTTTTTCTAACTTTTTTGTTTGTTGATCTTTACCTTGATCTGTTACCACAGCTCACTCTTATGCCGTGGGAACTTAGCGTTGTTTGCAAGTTTGGTGGAAAGATTTTGGAGTTTGCTGTTGCAGGTCTATGTCATCTGCAAAACGCAGGTTTCAAATGGCTACCAATGGTAGTTCGGTAAACAAAACGTGGTATTTTTTTTGGGGCTTAAATTGAAGAAAACTGGAAATATAGCAGAGAGCCTTGTATAACACTAACATTTGTCCTAGATTGTAAAATCACAACAAAATATTCTACATTAGTAAAGATCACGTCACACCATTTTAATTGTACTTATACTATGAGTTTAAAATGTAATAAAATCTTAACAAAGGATTCTCCAAGCAGAACCTCGCCTAGCTTATCTGCCAACCGGGAGCAACCAATATTTTAGCCACCCCCTCAGCCCCGTAGCCGGGGGGGGCACTGGGGGGCGTGCCCCCCCCCACTAGGTGTGGAGTGCCCCCCCCCCGCTAGGTGTGGAGTGCCCCCCCCCCCCGCTTAAAAAAGAAAAAGAGGAAAAAATAAAGAAAAAGTAACTAAAATGAGAAAAACTGCCCCCTTGGGTATTGGTGCCCCCCTGCTTACTTTGACCTGGCTACGGGCCTGCACCCCCTACAACTTGATGTTTTTGTTTCTTTCATTCTAAATTCATAATAATTAGGTAAGATTTCGTTTTGTTTCTTTCATTCTAAATTCATAATCATTAGGTAAGATTTCGTTTTGTTTCTTTCATTCTAAATTCATAATCATGGTAAGATTTCGTTTTGTTTCTTTCATTCTAAATTCATAATCATTAGGTAAGATTTCGTTTTGTTTCTTTCATTCTAAATTCATTATCATTAGGTAAGATTTCGTTTTGTTTCTTTCATTCTAAATTCATTATCATTAGGTAAGATTTCGTTTTGTTTCTTTCATTTTGCCGCCTCTGGTTGAGCTACCACCCGGGTTTTCGCACCACTGAGCTCTGGGTACGACGCGATCCTGTCTACAGGAGTTTAGATAAGTACATCATTAAATACATACTTCATTGTATCAATCTAAACAGATGTTCAAAACTTGTTTTATTGAGAGATTATGTTATCAAAAAAAGTGGACCTCTAAAAATACTAAACTGGTGTTGAACAGTGCAGAAATGTGTGCAAATGTATACGCCACAGCCGCAACTAATGGCGTGGTTCATAGGTATACGTAATATACGAATCGAAATTCTACCATCAGTGAGGTTAACCAGTCGCAACATGTCCGCTAATTCAACAGGCAGTGTGAGGTGATATGCTCGTAGACATGTGAGCCCGATTATCTCGGCCACATTTAGGTGATTCTCTGGAAACAGTGGACATATATGCACTAGCTATGTTGGGTAGAAGCAATGGACATATCTGCACTAGCTATGGTGGGTAGAAACAGTGGACATATATGCACTAGCTATGTTGGGTAGAAGCAATGGACATATGTGCACTAGCTATGTTGGGTAGAAGCAATGGACATATCTGCACTAGCTATGTTGGGTAGAAGCAATGGACATATCTGCACTAGCTATGGTGGGTAGAAACAGTGGACATATATGCACTAGCTATGTTGGGTAGAAGCAGTTGACATATCTGCACTAGCTATGTTGGGTAGAAACAGTGGACATATCTGCACTAACTATGGTGGGTAGAAACAGTGGACATATATGCACTAGCTATGTTGGGTAGAAGCAGTTGACATATCTGCACTAGCTATGGTGGCTAGAAACAGTGGACATATCTGCACTAGCTATGGTGGCTAGAAACAGCAGTTAAAAGGATATCCTTAGTGGTTAACGGTTATATATTGATGGTCTTCTTTTTCCTGAATAATTAGGAGTTAACAGATAAGATGGATAACAAAATATGAGAACATAATTTGATAAATAATTGTGGCTAACTTTGAAAATATACACCTACACTTTCCTTCTAGGAAATGGAATACTTTTAGTACTATGATTTATTCCAGAAATAAAATATTGTTTTAGTGTGTTACATGGCTATACATACATACAGAAGTTCACGTTTTTAAATACAGAGAAAAATAAAAGGGTGGGATAATTTACAAGTTTTGAAATTATATCTCTTCATTTTAAATGTACATGTAACTGCTAAAGTATTGCTGAAATATGTTGTGTATTTATTCTTTATTATTTTTTTAAATATTTAGCTACGGTAATAGCAGTTTTGTCAGAAAGAACTAAGGAATTATCTGAAATGTCTGTATACAGAATCAAACATAATAATAATACAATATGTAAAAATAACAATAACTTCACAATCAAACTAATGCAAATAAACACAACAATTGGTAATCAACACAGAACAGTGAAATGAATATAGTAGTAATGTTTCAATGCATGATGTATGTACCCTATATATAAATTAGCACAGGACAAAGAAAATATTTTTTTATATATAATTTATTGCAAGAAAGAAAAAAAATGAGTTTCAAAAAAACAGATGTCTTTCAATGATAATTAACTGTGTGATAACAATGAGCAAAATATTGATGTTGGCCAATACATGTTATGGGATGATTGAAAATATTTCATAATAAATAAAACAATTCTTTAATTAAATACATAGGAAATTAAAAACATAAAATGTATATGTATGCATAGTAAATATCACTTGTAGAATGAATCCAACTTCAAATTTTATAGCAATAAATAAGGAAGATGAGTTTCTCTTGTTACAAAAAAAAAAAAATGAAAATATTTCATAAGAAAAAAAAATTAGATAAACATCCAAAAAAAAAAAAAGAATAGATCACCAAAACTGATAAGCAGTAGAGAGAAAGAAACCAGTGATTAATAAATCACTAAAGAACAAACAAACTAGTGATTTAGAAATCGCATAACTAAAAAAAAAATTCAAGAAAAAAAAAGGTCAAAATGTCAGTCCCAAGTGTCTAAGAATACCTCATCCATGCCACATTTAAATAACAATTATGATCATATATGATATCATTTTTAAATGCTGTTTAATAAAGTGATAAGCCATGAATGAATATCGAATCAGGTTGAAAAAATACAATGCAACAGATTATATTTGACGAGTTAAAACTGCACAATCAAATGCATCTCTAAGAAATATACTGTACCTAATAGAAAGAAAGTAATTGCAATACCTGTGTGTGTGTGTGCGATCAAACTAAGTATAAATCTATCATGCCTGAATGACAGACAAATCCAGTAGTACCTGATCATTTCATTCAGGATATACATTAAATGAACAATTCCTGAGATAAATTACAATTTGCTTACACATTTAAGGACTAAAAGAAAATCAGCTATATTTTTTAATTACTGCAATGTCAGGAATGAAAAAAAAATGTGTCTGTATGACAACAATTACTAAATTTGAATTTCAATAAAAGTTTAGAAAAAGACATTCAAAAAACTAAATTGAAACTCATGCTTAAATTAGATTAAATTATCTGCACATTTATAGAAGCACATTGATTATACACTACAATGTACAGAAAATTATTTATTAATCATGTGATTAATATATTCATCTCAAGTTCTAGAATAAATAAGTTATGTCCGTTGCATGTAAGCATACATCTTTTTAAGGTGTAATGCACCTACACATAAACCTCACAACCCTTCCAGCCAAACAAAATGTACACATTCACACAAAACAATGTCATTAATTTGTTTTAGTTATAACAGCTTTGTTGATTTAAATACATTAACATAACTATGGCTGCGTATTCAAATAACAAATTATCTATTTTAAATAAACTGGGGAAAAAGTATTTTTGGTGAAATATATTTATGAAATCATCCAACTATCTGGAAGATAAAACATCTCAACATAAGAGAAAAAAAAGTTACAAGGTTCCATTGTTCGAATCTGAAATCTCAACCTTGATTCTCTTTTAGCACCATTCTACAGTTTCACAGGGCTCTAGTCCAGGTCAAGAGCTTTTTCTTTTCTAGGAGAATTCGTAGACACTTGTGCTAAGTTTCTGCTACTGCTTGGCAGTGAATTTTGACTTAAGTCCTTTATGTTTATGTTATTACTCTGTGAACTGTTCACAGTAGTTTTACTGCTGCCTTCATCTTCATCTTCACTGTCATTACCACCCAAAACATTCTGAATAAGGCTTCCTGTTTAAACAGAAATAAACATTTCAACAAATAATATCACACTAACGTCAATTTAACAAGTGACATTAAAATTCGTTTAATTTTAATTGAATGTCTCATTTATCTAACAATTATAGTATTATAGCTATTTTATTTCCATTGACAGGATGGACATGCAGTATTCTGTTAGCCTAACATGATGAAGTCCCTATAGCCACCAAGCTTAAAAAAATGAGTGCCTGACATTCATTGGAGAAGTAAAGACAAACGGGCATTGTGCTTGAGACTCTGGGCTACAGAAACAGATAAAGTCTACATCGTCTGCCCCCTACGGCCCTCATGGCCTGCAAAAGGGAATCTTTAAAGTTTTACTTATTTACAGTTTCATTTTTCAGAAAAAAATAACTGCTGTCATGTAATATGATGTAGCGTTTAATTAATTCTTAAACAAATAGTGATTTTTTTTCTCTCCAAATTTACTAGAATGCAGTATAGAACTAAATGACACCAATGTGTTGACAGTGTTTAGAAATAACCTTACCAAATATTCCCTGAGGCGTTTTCTGTGGAGGGGGGACTCCAAAAAACAACTGTCCGATTTGATCCAGATACTAAAGGGAACATAAAAAAGAATGATTGATTAATAATGAGTTAAAATATTAATCAATACTTTTCATCAAAGATTTACTTTTCTACTTATCTACCCAATATTTTTACATTAATATTTTTGAAATGAAAATCATTATTTTTAATAACATATATTTAGCCATTTACTGCCACTGTATACTGAGAAAACTTTTGTAGTTGCCTGTACTCATTACAAAAACAAAACTATGTTTTCCTATTCATAAACTTTAATGAATTTTCTTAAAATGAATTCATGTGCCGATTTAATATTTCTCTATATAATTTATTTTTTTTTAAATATGCTTAAATAAAATATGCTAAAATAAAAAATAACTCCAAAGATCGTAGAAATATTTATAGAAACTATGATCACTTAAAAAATTATGTGGGCACCAATCTAAATATCTAGCTTCATCAATTGAATTTATCAATTAATGTCATTTAAAGTTGAATTCAACCCAGCATTCTTTGGTTAATACATCCATGTAGTCCAGAATGCCATAATTTTTTCCTGTCATGTATTACAATTGCCAAACGTCACCAATGATTATATTTTTTTAAGTCATCATAATTTCTATACAAATTTCTATGATCTAAGAATTGTTTTTTTCTTTAAAGTACTATAAGCACCTTTTTTTTTAATACTTTTGATGGGAAAAGAATTTTGCTTGCTTTTGTTTGTAATGTTAATACATGTATAGACTTAGTAAAATTAAGTGGTGTACCCACAGAATATAAAATACAGAATTAGCATTGTTTTTTTAAGTTCTCAACCATTTGCTAGGAAAAGGCCACCAATTTTTTATGTTTTAGCCTTTCTTAACCTCAGATGTTTGATAAAAAAAATATCAATGACAAAATAGTCAAATTGCTTATGAAGTATTGAAAAAGAATTATATATTTTAAAATTCACAAGTATGTGAATGGAGTTTATTTTTTTAAAATTATATCTTTAGTTAAATCCGATTTAAAATTCTAATAGTGTAGCACATAAATGGTGATATAAATTAGCTTTCCTATAAAAAAGAAGGACTTACGATATATTGAGAAATATAAAACATTGATCTCTGAAACAACTTCCTCAATATAAATGACAAAGTAAATAATGAATGATAGAATCGTTCTAGGCTTAGAAAATATAAATTAAATTCTTTCAGGGACTTTGCCGATTAAGCATTAGGACATACGCGATAAACATGATCCATTTTATATATTTAAGTCTTATAATAATTTCACCAGGTTTTGTTTATAATGTTCATTTAACTTAGTAAAATAAACAAGTGAACCTTTTGTAAAAATAAGTGTACCTATTGTAAAAATTTTAATCTATAAAAACAGCCCTGCACTCGGTTGCACAGTTACAAACATCCTTATAAGTTTGAGATCATAATATTCCCCCCTCCCCTCCCATTTACAGTATCAAAAAAATAAGCTTTGAAACTCTCAAATTCCACAAAATGCCACATAAAAACTAAATCGTACAATAAAAGTTTATATTAGCCTTAAATATCTTCCAAAATTTTCTGAAATAGCATAACTACAAGTTAAAAGTGTAACTAACTCTCATAGTACACAAAAAAAGTTTGGAGACAATGAAATAATAATACAATCATAAACTTCCTTTGCATTGAAAGATAGCTTTTTTCCTGAAATAAAAAACCAGTTATAAAAATTTTTACATTGAAACAAATGAAATCTGAAAAAACAAGTAAAAATAATAATTGCACTTGTTATTGTAACTTTTCAAAAAATACAAAAAAGTTGCTGTTTTTCATGTGAGACTTACAATGATTAAATAAAGACTTATAATTAATAGGATGCTTGGGAATTCTTGCGTTGTGAGCGATTAAACATGTTATATTAAAATTTGTTAGGCTGAAATATTATTACCCTTTTTTCATTTGTTTACAACAAAACTACTATTAATAGTACTATATTTTATGTAACATTAAGTGGAAGGATTTTCATAATAATTAAAAAAAGGTTGAAAGAAGCGTAATTTTTGTTGATTATCTGTTAGGAAAAAGCCAATCTGTAAATGCTTTTCCAAAGAGCATTTCTGGGTCAAAAAACCACATTACTTAAAATTGTATTTTAAAAATCTGCTTAACCCACGAAACTGTGCTCGGCCGATTTAATCGGCTCACAGGCTGTTTCTGTAGCGTTCCGGCCGATAAAATCGGCAGATTAAAATACAGGTAAAGAAAAGAAATCCAGTCCAATATTTATCTGCACCATAGCCACTTCCGTTTATTATAAAATAAACTTCAGTTTTTCACCAATTTCTTGTACTTTTACTTTATGTAAACGAATTATTAGGTTGAATTTTGTCAACTATTTTTCATGGTTGATTTTTTTTCGAAAAAAATGGTGGATGCTATTGCTGGGACTTCAGGTTTACGACATATTTCTTGTAGTAAATATTTTTGAAACCTTTCAATGAGACGCAAGAAGTGATTCTGATGATGACTGTTACGCTTGCATTAATTGTGTGACACAAAAAAATAGAAGTACTGGTCGTAAACGATCAAGACAATGGGGTACCCAACTTGCAAGGTTGGCTGCCATGATAAATGTGAGCCGAAACTCAAGAACGTCACAAATCAAATCTTCCAGAAACATAGATGTGTCAAGGAATAAATATATTCATATATTTTTCTCAATAAGAATATCATTATTAATTAAATAAATTGATTTTACATTTCTTTAAATTTTTTTGTCGTTTTTATCTTAGTTTTTTGTTTCTGTCATGTTCAGTACATTTTGCACATTTATAAGCACTTAAACCAAAACAAAAAGGTTTCTACAGTCATTCAAAAGTCACACCCATACAAATCATACATATTCTGAAAGGTAAATGAAAGGGCTATAATATTATATCAGAATTATAAAGGTAAACCTTAAAAATAGGGAGGTTGAGGCACCTTGAAAGATACACTTTAGTTGCATTTTTTCTCATGACCTCTGAAAACCAAGCTCAAGGTCACATAAATAAACATAAGAAAAAGTTAAAAAATATTTATAATGATCCCCCATTCAATCATCTTTCAGAATATATATACTTTACTGGGCCTAGGAGTGATACTTATTTGCCACTATTGATTTTTCTAACGGTACCCAAAACACTTAAAAATACCCGCACACCACAGAAAGATTCTTATGACAGTTCGTGGGTTAAAAAAGACTTTACAGTAAAGGCAAAAATCATATAGTTCAAGAATAAATATAGATGGCTCCCTCTTTTATTACCATCTATCTACCAACTATCTCTTTCAAACAAATTAATCTGTCAGTCACTTCATAAAATCGAATACATGTAGCAAAAATATCAACAGATAATTCAACAAATTAAGGATGAAGTTTTAATGTTTACTGACACACTAAGTGAAAATAAGTTATAATGTTTAACACTTTGAAAACTCAGACAGACATTTTATGGTCAAGATGAGTATTTACTTATGACCACCTAAGTGTAAGTGGACCAATAAGAAAAAAACACTATCTGGCAGTTATATAGGAAACTGAAAGTTAATGATAAAAGCTCAATTATTTGTCAAAGATTTGTATTTGTCGCAAATTAATATTAAAGTGCAGTATTTTTTTCGACTATGAGATGCACTTTTTCTCCCCAAAAGTAGCGTGCATCTTAGAGCATAATTGCTGTTTTGCAAGGATGTTTCTTTCTTTTCTTATTTTCAAACTGGGTGTGTCTAATGATCAGGTGTATCTTATAGTAGACAATAGTAATAATGACTGGCATAAATGATAAATGTAAAGAAAAATTTACCTCTTTGTAATTTGGGTCTCTGTTTATTGAAACCTGATATTTTTCACATAAAACAGTAAATACAGCCAACTTTCCGCTGTCAATAAAAGATACAATTTTAAATGTTAATAAAAAGACTAGTCTGAAACTTATCTACAACTATCATTATTTTGAAATAATGCAAGAAACAAAAGCAAATAAAAGTTTACATAAAATGATAAAATTCAAAACACACAAATAAACCAATATAGATGCAATATTAAAATGCAAACAGTATCAATTCTAAAAAGTTGTGGATGTGCTCACCTGCCAATAAGCATAAACCAAACCAAATCCACAACTTCTCTAATAAGTTAAAGCTCACATTGGCTTAATAAATGGTTATTCTGAAATAAGTGGGACCTTCCACCCTACTCCATACATTTAACCAAAACAGTAAAATGCATGTGGCTACAAAATGTTTGAAAACCCCTACTTGTGCTTACATTGACTTTTTTTTTAAAAAGTAGCATCCTCACACACACTTAATCATTACATATTCACAACACTGGTCAATACATGATTAAAGTATTCTTAAATTTTGTAAAAAAATAAGAAACAAAAAAATGAACTGTACCCATCTAATGCAATAAGCAGCAACCAGATAAAATTAAGTAATGGTAAACTGAAAGGAGGACTCTGACATATGCTGGGATGCTTCTGTGTGTAAACTTCAAAACAAGCATTAGCTGTTGCTTTGTTCTGCAGACACAAATATCTGTAAATGGAGAGTTATTTAATTAAAAAATCGTTACTTGTTTTTAAACTTTAATGTAAACTGTAATCCCATTCAAAAATAGTAATAATTTTGGAATACTTTGCCTGAAATTATGAAACTGATTGCATGATAGTATTAGTGAAATTCATACTTATTCTAAGACGCATTTAAAGCCATACAAGCTTAACCCCCTCTCAGATCTAAAAATTGGAAAAAAAGTTTCAAAGACCCTGCTATCTCACCAACCATTCTGTTATGCCAGAGTAAACTGAGGGCTGAAAAATTGGTTTACACCAGTCAGGTGTTTTTGCTACTATGACATGACGAAACACATAGAGGTACCAAACGACTTTGTTGAAACGACTTTGTTGCAATACCTAACTCATTTTATATCATGGAGCAGGTTAGGCTAGTGTGGCTTAAAATACCTCATACAAAAATACTTAATAAAAGTGTGTATTATTAACATAAGAAGCACATACTGTAAGACTGCTTGAGTTATAAACATGTCCACCTCAGATGGATAACCATGTGTGGTGTGAAATTCTAAGAGCATCTGAGCACAAGCTGCACCATCTCTTGAATGAATGTAATGATACCTAGCTTGTGGATAATTTCGCTCTGAAATTTAACATTCAGAAAAATATATAAAACCTTAATACAACACTAAAAAAAGTTACTAAAATGTATTATAAGGGACAACAAGCAATTAAGCCTGTTCCATTCTGGACACAGGACGTGTTAGAGCATTTTCGTATTATGTATCAGTACGTATGCTATCTTTCAGTAAATATTTGTAAATGTTTATAAATTCAATTGTGTAATGCATATATCTGAAAAAAGATATTAAAAAGACGTTTCTTTATATTTGAAAACAAAATTATTTTCTCTCAAATCTAACTACATCAGAACCCGATGACAATGCAATATTCTTAATCGGGTCTGTCTAACACCTTAAATTAATAATAATTGAAAACATTCGAAATTGTAGTCATTTAATCGTCCGAAAACTCCGTCAATTGTTGCATAGCTCTGATACTTTCAATTAAACTCAGAACACAAGCTTACTATTTCATTTGATGAGTTTCTTAATAAATCTTGGTGAAACTACGTGCTGCAGTATTTCGCACCAAATGAATGGGTTATTGAACGTACAAGGTGCATATATAATATATAAGCCCCTTAGGAGCCCTGAAGCCCGGCCCTCAGAGGTCCTATCGCGAAATGGACTTTTGATGTACACTTGGCAGGCCAAGACCTACAAAATGATATATACATCATGGGTCTAGGACTTATGGTTGTTGAGATATAGGCGCTCTTTATTAATATAGCTTATATAGCAAAAAGCCCCCTTTTACGGCCCTCAGAGGTCAGATCGCGAAATGGAAAAAAGTCATTTCTAGGCAGGCCAAGACCTACAAAATGATATATACATCATGGGTCTAGGACTTATGGTTGTTGAGATCTAGGGTGATGACAGACAGACAAAACGGGGACAATAGAGATACAATTGTAAAAAAAAAATGTACAAAACAATATTTGCTAAAATAAGAATAGTTATTGAATTTTACAGTGTTAATTTATGAACATTTATAGTATGATTACCATGCCAAAATATAACTCCAAAACGTTGATGAAGATCCGGGTGTCCTCTTTTGTATTCTTTATTTACTTTACTAGACCAATTTATAGCTTTTGTTAAATATGGATATCTCTCTGGACATTCTGGATCCATCACCTCAAATAGTTTTGTAACCTGATCTTTTGAAACAAAAACAAAAAGGAAACAATAATCATGAGAGAAAATGTTGTCTAGTGAAATAGATCTTAAATATATAATAGACTTATTTCACTTACTAATTGTTTCTTCTGTCACTGGTGACTTTGCTTTGTTTAATGAGTCCAGAAGAAGAAGGCTTAAATCAGCTCCACTGCTATGCTAAAATAATTTTAAAAATCAATTCAAATGACTGGCTATGTAAATATTAGTTTTATTTAATAGAAATTACAAAATATAATTCTTAATAATTGAAAATATTGAACTACCTGATTATGCTGCAGTAATACTAAGGCACCTTTATAAAGCAAATCAGCAGCTTCAGCATATTTTTGTTGACTGGTATACCTAGATTAATAAAAAAAAAAAGACATATATAGCTGTTAATATTTCTACATTATTGACGCTATATCACCTAAGAAAACTAAACTTACATTCGATAATTTACATTTTTTTTACAAGAATTGGCATTGATTAGCAATGTTTTTTATTTATTATTTTATAGTAACTCAGAATATCCCTCCGTAGAATAATTACACTTATTTACAATGCTGTGTAGCCCACTGAATACTTCAATATGGACCAATAACACACATTAGCAACAGTATGTATTTATAACACTCTCAATATCATTGACTGTCTGAATTTTGTTTCTGAAAGTTATTTGTATTATGTCAAAAAAACGTATTGTTATTAAATGAATGAGACTCCCAAGTACAATATGAATCAATAAGTTGAGATACATAGCTGGGTTCAGAAGGTTTTTTGGGTCAGACAGGAAACAACTTTGCTATATAACTAAGTAGTACCATCATGATTTGACACTGGAGGCTAATCAAGACCAATATAAACCAGATTAGAATTACTGCAAAAAACTATATGCTCAAAATAATTTAGTTTACAACAGTATGACCTATGAGACTATAATAATCAATTCCATCTAGAAAATGTTCCAATTGAACATTTTTCCTAACTGATGGTTATGTATTTGCCAATTATTATTAGTTTCTTAAAAAATTAATTCAAGAATCTTACTTTTTGTCTGATTAGTTCTGATTTAGTTATTAATTTTCTACCACTTCATAAAAAGGTTTTTTATAGAAGATAATAGAGGAGTCCACAAGAGGAAAAGTCTTAGTCACAAAATACTATAATGGAGCAAAGGAATTTTTTAAAAATGTTCAATTGTCTTTACTTCTTAAAAATTCTTCTAGCTGGTTCCAAAATCAGTTCATTTTTATTAATGTTAAGTAAAAAGCTACGAAAAGATTTTAGTAAGGCACAAGAGAAGTAACTTGCTTTTTCTCATTTTGTGAATGTACCTAAAGAGTTCATAATAAGTATTACACAAAAAAAGACCATTAAAAAAAACGATTATCTAAGGTCAATTTCTCAAAGAAAAAATGAAAACTGGTAAGTCTGTTTAAGAAAAATATGAGATAATGAATATTTATACTCTTGCTAAATTGTTTTTACGGTATGTGGTATTTATATATAGCATAAACAAAAAAATAAATGTAATTATATCAGCCTATCTTTACATAAAATAAAAAAGTATCAAGTCTGTTATAATAAAATACAACACTAAGTATGTTAACTTTAAATCACATTATGACTATACATCTTTCTATCATGACCTAAACTACTCTAGTTGTACTTCATATGGTAGTCAAGAATAAGACTGAATTCTTTACAGTGTCACATTAGCCTTAGGTTTATACTCTATAAATATACATAGCATTAAAGACCTGTGAGTTGGTTTGTAGACATCACTGTAGATCAAGAATTATTTATACTAACAGGGTTCAACAACAAATAATTAAGTAGAAACTATGACAATTTGTTGAACAAAAAATTACATTTATTTACATTAAGCGAGCAGCTAATGTCTATCTAACCTTTAAAAGAGTTTTCTTGCAATATACGCATATGAAATGGGGTGCCTATGACCTGTCTTGATTCCGACAGACATGCTGAAGTATGCCTTGTATACATAATACTTTCTTGCTCTTTTCTATATAAATTGTCCACACACTTATCTATCTCACTATCTTTCTCACAAAGGAACAACTCCCACAGTTTCAAAGGGATGCCAGTTTCCGGTCTCACGCTACCCTCAAGTCCACAGTAAATTCGTAATTTTCGAAATAATTCTGTGTGTGCTAAAAAGAAATCCTTAATTGTTCTATGGAAATGCTATACTTGACTTAAATATAGTTCTCAGTCCAGGTCATAGAAACAGATGCAATAAATCTCTTCCCTACCAACTCCCATACTAAATTCACTGGTGAACCTCTTGGACAGTTCAATTACTTTCTAGTCGCAACGGCAAGGAAATTCCTTAGATTTCACTGAAATTGAGTGGAATTTCTCAACATTATCGCTATTAAAAGTCTAGACAAAAACTTTTTTAAAGCCAAAAAAAAGTAGGTTTTCAAATACTTTGAAATTCATTAAAAAAAATATTTTTCACCACTCATCCACTGGTTTATAAAAACTTGACAATCCCTAATTCACAGAATGGAGTAAAGTTGTAAATGCTTTTAATAGATTTTTCATTCAGTTAATCTTGTAGAAATGGTCAACCAGCTTATAAGACTATTATATCCGCTCAATCTACTTGCAGCGCACATGCTGCAGTATTTCAAAAAAAACTAGCAGTGTCCAGTGAGTGGTAAATGAAGATTTGATCCATAGATACAATATAAATACTCAAGTAAATTTTGATTTTGTAATAATTTAAAGCCAAGAAGTGTTTTTGTGGGTATAATATGTACTATCAAAATGTTATCAAATATCTCAGACTCACTAAGAAAAAGTTGGAAAACTTGTGACAGTTAACTTTTAAGGAGCTTTAAAAATGGTTTTAAAAAAAAACAATTTAATTGTATGACTGTAGTACTTGAAGAAAACCTTTTACCGAACCAGTCCAGTGTTAGTCAATGTTAGTCTTACTTGCTCAGAACCTCTTTTAAAAGTAAATGACAATACTTGTAAACTTGTAGGAAAAAATAATTGTTTGTTAATTATGGACCTTTTATAAGATATTGCAGAAAAACTTTAATGATCCTTTTTATTGTTTCAACTTGAAGATTTAATAACTTTTGGTTTCTATGGGAAACATTTATGATCGATAATACGTTACACAACTAATAAAGTGGGTATATAAGAGGTTTAATTCATAATACAAATAGTTGTAAATTCTTCTGTATAAGTCAGCGGCAGCGTCATACCTAAAAGAAACGGTTCTGAACATCTGGTGTGCTTCATAATAGTTCCCAGCATTGATGCATGCCTCGCATTTAGCAAGGACACGCTCTACACCACGCGAAGCCATTTTCTAGAAGTTACCTTGTAAATTTGGGAATAAATGCGAAACGAATGTGGATTAGTCCTGAACCGGGAATTCGTATGACGACCGGGCAGAGTAAACGGTGTTTTTTTTTTTTCGATCTAGTACTGTTTGTTCATTACTTTCCTAATGTTTCTTTTTCGTAAACAACATACAGCTATATATATATATATATATATATATATATATATATATATATATATATAAACTCTTGTATTTAATAATTCCAGAGCCTTTCTGTTATATTGGCAGCCGCTTAAGTATCCCATTCCCCTTATAATTAGTAGTAATGCTTAATAAATTTAGTGCTATGAGGGCCCCTTCGGAAACATTTATTTAGGGTATGAGAGATTCACGGAAGTCTCTGTCTAGGGTTCCCAAACAATTAAGAAAGACTCTGCTAAAATGTGTGCCGTAAACCACAGGTGGCCGAATGCCGGTCTTATGACCGCATGTGGCGATTCGAATAGTGTGTGGCAGCCATTTAACTAATTGTTTCTTTTGTTTCGTTACTTTTCTTCACCCAGTTTTGTTAAGTTGAATTGGTTCTCACGGAGGATCAAACCCGGAACCCTTATGTCTACAGTCGAGCGCTTTACACTGTTCAACCATTTCTCCCCTATTACTTATTGCACAATTGCGATAGACATGGCTTGAAAATGTCTTTGTACCGGTACTAATTCAATGGATAAGATAAATACAGTTATTTTACTCATTTGGTGTGTAATATGCGGGAACATGGGATAGAATCGTATACGATGATAAATACTCCTATTCTGCCCCGTAACCAAGGGGGCACTGGGGGGGGGGGCGTGCCCCCCGCTAGGTGTGGAGTGCTCCCCCCCCCCCCGCGTAAAAAAAGAAGAAAAAGATGAAAAAATAAAGAAAAAGTAAAGGTATCTCCTTGCTGGGTATTGGTGCCTCCCTGCTTACTTTGACCTGGCTACGGCCTGCTCCTATCGCGTGGACAGCGGGGTCACCTTGGGTTAGACCTACCAGCCGAATTTTTTTTTAAGTATCGGCTGGCTGACATAGCTTTTCGGCTGATAGCCGGCGTAGCCGAATTTGACCATAAATTAAATTGACATTTGCGGCTGATTTTCGGCTGATTTTTGGCAGATTGCGAAATATTTGGCTAAAATTCGGCTGACGCCTAGAAAATATTGAATTGATACTTGGGGAAAAGTTTTATTATTTAAAACAACAGAAATAAACAGTTGTAGGCCTATATGCTGCCATACTAATATAGTACATGAATACATTCCACACATTCAGTTTCTGCCACTCAATACCTTAATAAGCACTTAAAATATCAGTTTATAATTGTCATGAATAAAACAAACGAGATGTAGTTCATCAGCTTTCTTCAGAAACATGTTCACTAGCTAGCTGCGAATGCGATACATCAGCTTTAGACATGATGAATCCACGGGCCATTGCTGACTGTATTACGTTCTCCAGAATTGTGGTTGCTTCTGACCGTGGAATCAATTATTTGAAATTTGGATCAAGCACCTGATGCAACTTAATGTGATCATTTACAGGAAATCGATGGTCAAGCTGGTTGAGAGTTGACAGCTTGATCATTCGTATTTTGTCATCATCATCATATTTTAAAGTAAAGTATAGACTGAATCATTATCAATGTTGAATTCCAACGCGTTGGACATGATGCCTTCACTGACTTATCATTGTGTCTATGACTGTCATTGATGAGGTTAGTGCTGCTCTCAGGCATCCATTATTGATGCACTGAGCTGATCATCTACAAGAAGCAATTCACACACTAAAGACATGCCTTCTTTCAGGGTCTTTATCATTTCTTTATCCTCTGTGAATGCCGCATCGTCTTCTATAATTGCGATCTTGAAATTCTTCATTTTTATTGATGCTGAAGGTAGTATTAAGGTGCAATACGTGTGCTGTAAAGTGCTGATAAGAGTCAACCTTCAAAAGCTTTGAAATCTGTATCATAATTGCAGCACCATCATGCTAGCTAGTATTTTGTGATCAACAGAAAAGCTTTTCAAGACAGAGCTGATATGGTCACCAAGGTCATGTGCGATAAGATTAAGTAATGCGACAGTTAATATACTGGCGAACGAAATACGGCGGCTAATGAGGCGCGCCGCATATTTTTCGGCGGATTTACGGCGGACGAAAATTCGGCGGCGTAGCTGGCGCGCGGCGCCGGCTGAGGGGTCT
>JAGDYQ010000026.1:8677138-8688562 GCA_021962125.1 Bulinus truncatus
TGCTGACGTCATGTATTGAAATCATTGAATCGGAATATAGAGAATCGATCTTTTAAGAAAAAGTCGGAATCGAATTTGCATTATTTAAAAATTCTGACACGTCCCATCACTAATTAAATTTATAAGCTGTTTTAACACACTAGATTTAACAAAATTTAAAACATTAACAATGTAAGCCAGTCAGTTTAAAAATGATGTGTAATAAGCACACAATAAAAATTGTGTATTAAAATCAAAGGTTAATAGATTTATTATTTCCATTATTTAATAGACACTTCAGATGACGCTACCTCCCTTTTATCTACATTCAGAAAAAATGCCCCCCCCTCCTTTTCTGGAGAGAGTTGTCGTTAAATCATAGTTGTTGTGTGGCGAATACACAGCTAAAGGGAGTTCAATGTTTTTCTAACGTAAATACAAAATCTTGCATAATTGTGAGTTAATTTTTACATTCCTGTTCGATTTTACTTACCTGGCATTTTTTTTTGGCAGGTTTCTTAACGAATTTCGGCGGTTTTCGCTACAAAAAACTGGCAGCTTATGACAAGCGCGTCGGTCCGTAAGAATTTCATTATCATAGCTCGTTTATTATAGATTTTATTTACTTATTATGATTTTGAGAGGTTTTAAAAAAAAGGAAGAAAAGGTCTTGTCTTGGATTCCCCCCCCCCCCACCGGTGAATGTCGCTCCTAGTCATAGCCGAAAAATGGGCGATAGAGACTAAGAAAAATAATAATGACGACATCATAAATATCTCATAAATATTTTTAAAAACATACACAAAATAATCTTCCAAAGTATAATACCTTCAAACATTAAAAAAAAAACATGGTCACAGCAGGTCGGGGGAAAAAAAAACAATGTCGTAAAATGTCGGATTTTCATATATATCTATCCCAATTTAAAACTTCGCAACCCAGCTCTGTTTATTGCCAGATTTATGACCTAGGTAAACACGTACAAAGACCAACAACTGTTCAATACATGTTTTCTCCACAGTTATCTGGCCAGATAAGTGTATTCCGAGAACTATCTCGGCCCTAACAGTATATGTCTGTTCTAACTGCTCTGGTGTGTGACGTCTCTGTATATCTCAGAGATATAAACCATTATCGGGACGATTTTCGCAGTGCAATGTCCAAGGAGACACCACGGGAGACGTGAAAAATAAAATTCATTGCTCCTTACTGGTGATCAAACCAGGGACCCTCAGGTCGACCATACGTCCCCTCAAAAAATAAACACTGCTCTGGTAGCTACATATATCTGTGAGCCAATGTACGGTAGCTATATGTATCTGTGAGCCAATATATGGTAGCTATATGTATCTGTGAGCCAATATATGGTAGCTATATGTATCTGTGAGCCAATATATGGTAACTACATATATCTGTGAACCAATATATGGTAGCTATATGTATATGTGAGCCAATACATGGTAGCTATATGTATATGTGAGCCAATATATAATAGCTTTATGTATATGCGAGTTAACAGTTCTGTTAGCCCCTCCCCCCACCACACACACACACAACACATACACACACATATATATTTACAGTCCTGTAGCTATATGCGTAATATATAGTGAAATGTTCATTTGGCTGTGTTAAAACTGTAACTTGTAGTAACATGTGAAATCAACCATAACAGACCATTTAAATCGTATTAATAAATTTTACATTCCTATGCAAAAGTTACTAGCATAGTTAACAACCAAACCAAACCAATCATCTTATTTGTAAACCCAGAACTGAACAAAATAATTTGTTCATAACGATTACATTTACAGCGGTGTAATTAAACGTCTGGCATTATTACTAGAGCAACCGAAAGTTCCCGCTGCATCTATTAACACACACGTATGATGATTGGCTGCCTACTGGCATCTATTAACACATACGTATGGTGATTGGCATTTACCTTGACTTACTTATTGCCAATGTGCAGACTTATAGGATGAAATAAACCTGTTTTATTTTTCTTTTAATTAAGATAGATGAAAACCATTCCCCCCCCCACCATAGCCCAGGGCCTCGTTAAATATGAGAAACCCATGTCAACAGGTCCGGGTCATGAAAGACATAGTAGTAGCCACGTTACATCAATGGGTCCCGTACTCTACGCTTGGAAATCATATACACCAACAATCAAGCCAAACAAATCCATGTGGTCTCCTTGATATTGGTTTTGTACTTTTGACTCTCAAACTTTTACGTACCCTAATAGAGAACTTTTCCCATTACAACTTTGATGGCACCTGTAACGGAGCACAAGAAAATCTAACAAGGATTGAGTAGTTCGCGAACACTATATTCAGTAATTTATCACACACAGTCGGGCGGCCTTCGGGGGGGGGGGGTGGAAACTAAGGCATCCGCCACACTCCGTCACACTCTGCCACAGGCCCTACGTGGTGAGATTCTATTAGTGCAAAGCTGTAAGAGAAAAACCAACAACTAAACTTAAGGCTACTACTGTGACATTCACTCGGGGCCCCCTGTATTGCTGCCCTTGTAAGAATGTTTCTGATCTCAAAAAATCTTAAACCAAGGATAAAAAGAATCGGTCACTCGTTTTTTTTTTTATTGTATGTTCACATTAAGTAAACCATTCCAATCTATCTATTAAGTTGTAAAAAAAATTTAGTGGTTTACTTCAGCCAAACTTACTCCCATAACAATAAACATCTTAATCTCAGATACAATATCTTAATCCCATAACAATAAACGTTATTGTCTTCAAGACAATAACGTACTCCCATAACAATAAACATTATGGTCTTCGACACAATAAAGTACTCCCATAACAATAAACACTATAGTCTTCGACACAATAACGTACTTCCATAACAATAAACATTATAGTCTCAGACACAATAACTTATTCCCATAACAACCAACATTGTAATCTCAGTTACAACTGTAATGTCTGGAAATGACATTGACGTCTACAAATCAATACTCACACCAACAAAAATAGTTTAGCTGACGAATTCAGAGATTGGCTTGTTTAACTAAAATGCGTGTGGTTATCTTGAGGTAATTTAGTTTGTCTCCATTGGCAGGCACAGTACATTTACTTCTATCCACTAACATGTCCAGCAGACACTGACCAACTGATGTTTAACATGTTCTGTCAAAGAACATGTCCTGGTCATACTGACCAACTGATGTATAGCAAGTTCATTCATATAACATGTCTGGCTGAGACTGACCTCTTGATGTACAGCATCAACTAACGCTACAAAAGTGTAGAATATATGTTAGCTTTTCTCAGTCTCACTATTTCTTCAATGTGTTTTTTTAAACCCAGGTACTAATACATTCTTGATGCCAGTAAAATGAAATATAGTATGGCTATAAATACTCAATGTGCTCGTACGGATGGTCGTGCGGTAAAGCGCTCGACTGTTGACCTAATGATCCCTGGATAATTAGGATAATTAGGTCATGTTTTAAGCCCCCCCCGCTCTATCTCTCGTGGTGCCCCCATGGCCCTTGCTCTATCGGCTATGTAGGGATGAAAGAAGGGCACCATAAAAGCCGTATCAATAATAGTTAATATGATCAATGAGATCTCATCCATATTGGGACTTCACACACACACACACACACACACACCACACACACAAACACTTATTGAACCGTTTAACTTTTCACAATCAACATGATTTTAGACGAATGCTTGTTCTGTTAACAATTAGCTTGATTTTAGATACATGACACAACCAATATTACTTCGGTCCTATGATGCCCTTGAATTCCACACATCTAACCTTTTAACAGGCCAATGATATGACCGTGGAAAGTTCTCAGTTTAATTTGTAAATGGATAAATAGCAACAACTCAAACACTGAGCACAGATCAGACTAGTAAATAGTATAAAAAAGGTGATTTATTTAAAACATCATCTGTTATCTCTTCTTTAATAAACCAAATTGCATATTTATTATAAAACTAGTCATCCCGCGGCGTAGCATACGCCGCCCTATCAATATAATTACTGTAATTATTTTTTAAATAAGCAATCAAGCAATCTAACCCTCCTCCCGCCCGCTCCCTCGCTCTCCAGGCATGCGCAACAGTGGTCTGTCTCATTGCTCCTGTCTTCGTCAAGTGGCAGAGCAAAATAATTAAGCAATTTTTATTTAATACAATATAATTGCTTTAGATTGTGTGACGTGGTGGCTGAATGGCTAAGGAGCTATTATTTTTTTTTACGCTGGCTATCCATGTTCGATTCCTCTCACGGACATTGTTTTTTAATTTCTTTTATTTAATTTTTTTTTATAGTTAATCCTTTTGGTTTTTTTAAAATGAAAAGTTACAACAACTAATTAGATCTCTTTCAAGGACTCTTTGACATTTTTTTATTGAAATAATTTATCCTTTATGATGTTGTATGGAAGAGAAAAAATAACTAATTAGATTTTTAAAATTCATTCATAACTTAAATAAAAATAAATATTTTGCAAAGAAATCAGAAAACGTCGAACGTTGTTGAACGCTGAATGCGTCTTGCTTGCTTTGACGTATTCGGGAATTCCTCAAACGCAACTAATGTATCTTTATATACTATATAGACTTGCATCTTGCTACGTGGTGTCCCGCAAGGTTGGGCGACGAAGAGAATTATATATATACTAGCTGTACCCTGCAAAACCTTTGCATAGAGTTATATCCCCTTAGGCTTGATCGGTAGGCTAGGTTATTTTTGGTTTAGGGCAGACCCGATTTTTTTCATGGTTGTATTTTAAACTGGAATACTGTTGTATTCATTCTTTACTTTCGATTTAACGCAGCGGCCAAATCGCTATTATTATATTATATGATATATATATATATATATATATATATATATATATAATATTTTACAGTAGAACATGCTTTCAGACTTTTCCCTGAATCTGTCGTGGTAACAAAATGTACATATAGATTTGGATAAAGGTATGAATAAAAAAAAATAGGTGCCGGTACTCAGCGATGGATTGCCTAAATTTCAGTTAAATCCCAGCGTCTAGTTTTTTTTCTTATTGCGCGCAATTTTAAAATAACACAATTTTAACAAATTAATAATAAATGTTAAAATACAAAAAAAAAGTAATAATTTTTTCCCACATTGAAAAAGGTGCCGGAACGCCGTACCGGTGCGTACCAGCATAAGAATAAGCACTGGACATTAATAAAGGTATAGATATGGATAAAGATATAATTATAGATATGGATATAGATATAGCTATGGATATATACATGGATATAAATATAGATATGGATATGGGCATAGATATGGATAAAGATATAGATATAGATATGCTGATCTTGTAATGTTCACAATATCTTTCGGTTCTGAATTGTTTACTTTCAATGCAGCTCAGTTTGAAACGTTTGACTTTGATCCTGTAAATTATTTACCAAACTGTAGGTTGTTCCCCCTTACAACATCCAGATCAAGATTTGTTTGTTCAGAAATGATTGGGCTTACTCGCCCCTTGGTCATTTTTATCTACTCCGCCATGAACCAGTTTAAAAATGTTTATAATTCAGATGTGAAATAGATCTACCTATACAATACAATGAAGGCAATAAAGACTTGAAGACATGCTATTTTTAACTTCCTTCGCTTATCCTTTTTTTTTAAATAATGGAATTTAAAAATAAGCGCATTAATACATTACAATACTTAATAGAAGACAGACGAATCAATGAATGTGTGGCTCTGGAAAAGTACTTATAGACAAAAATATTATTTTTTTTATAAGTAGCCATCTCTATAATTAGTGATTACCCGCCACCACCCACGTTATATACCTTATATATATATATATGTATATTAATAGAGATATATAGGAAAGTATGAGGTGACCTTTTATATGACATGCTGATGTTACACTCAAGGAATTTTAACTGAGACCTGTAAAACAAGTTAATATTTTGCAAGAGAAGGAGGAGTGTTGACGATCTAACGAAGAGGTGGAGTGTTGTCAATCTAACGAGGAGGTGGAGTGTTGACAATCTAACGAGGAGGTGGTGTGTTGACAATTTAACAAGGAGGTGGAGTGTTGACAATCTAACGCGGAGGTGGAGTGTTGACAATCTAACGAGGAGGAGGAGTGTTGTAGCGATAATATCCACACAAATTTGGGGGCCATAAGGTAGAGTAGGAAAGATACTGCGGGTTGCGCTGCCGCACAGGGCGACGAAAGGGCGCTGTTAAATGTTTTTTGCACTTTTCTGAAAGGTAGGAGGGCGCTAGAAATGTAACTCGCACAGGGCGTCTCAATGGCTAGCTACGTCTCTGGGGCCTCAGCTCATCGAAGACAACTCAAAATAATGAGACGCTTGTGATAGATTAGCAAGGTGCCCCCTGGTATGTGATAGATTAGCAAGGAGCCCCTGGTATGTGATAGAATAGCAAGGAGCCCTTGGTATGTGATAGAATAGCAAGGAGTCCCTGGTATGTGATATATTAGCAAGGAGCCCCTGGTATGTGATAGATTAGCAAGGAGCCCCTGGTATTGATATATTAGCAAAGAGCCCCTGGTATGTGATAGATTAGCAAAGAGCCCCTGGTATGTGATAGATTAGCAAGGAGCCCCTGTTAATAGAAATCCAAGGTGCCCCTGTACTCATTGGAGGGCCATTACGTGAATGGCAGCCTGAGCAGAAGGCGGGGGTCGAGTGCCATTTGTGGGCCATACTGCTAGTAGCGTTAGCGGGGCTTTTGGTGAAAAATTATAGGATATACTAGAAATAAATCATTGGGCCCCCTCCCACCACCATGGCACAGGGCCTCGGTTAAATATGAGAAACCCGGGTCAACATGACGGCGTGCTGGTCATGAAAGACATAGTAGCCACGACCCAGAAATGGGCCCGTACTCTATGATTAGAATTCATATATATCAACAATCAAGGCAAACAAATCAAAGTGGTCTCCTTAATATTGGTTTTGAACTTGGACTTTCAAAGTTAAACTTTGCGTGGAAACATGGTATTATAAACAATATGAAAGAAGTAAATCTTAGAATCTAGTGCAGTGGTTCAAATACAGGTTGTCAAAAGCAGCGGCCTTAGTGAGTGACAAGTGGGGCCCTCGCTTTCAGATTCTTTATTGTTACCTACCTACAAGTTATCAGGCCACATATATGTCATTCAGACAAAGACAGTCAGATAGATAGACAGACAGATAGACGGACAGATAGACAGAGGGACAGACAGACAGATAGATAGATAGATAGATAGATAGATAGATAGATAGATAGATAGATAGATAGATAGATAGATAGATAGATAGATAGATAGATAGACGGACAGATAGACAGAAGGACAGACAGACAGATAAACAGACAGAAGACAGACAGACAGACAGACAGACAGACAGACAGACAGATCGATAGATAGATAGATAGATAGATAGATAGATAGATAGATAGATAGATAGATAGATAGATAGATAGATAGATAGATAGATAGATAGATAGATAGATAGATAGATAGATAGATAGATAGACAGACAGATAGACAGAGGGACAGACAGACAGATAGATAGACAGAGGGACAGACAGACAGATAGATAAACAGACAGAAGACAGACAGACAGACAGACAGACAGATAGATAGATAGATAGATAGATAGATAGATAGATAGATAGATAGATAGATAGATAGATAGATAGATAGATAGATAGATAGATAGATAGATAGATAGATAGACAGATAGACAGAGGGACAGACAGACAGATAGATTGACAGAGGGACAGACAGACAGATAGATAAACAGACAGAAGACAGACAGACAGAGATAGATAGATAGATAGATAGATAGATAGATAGATAGATAGATAGATAGATAGATAGATAGATAGATAGATAGATAGATAGATAGATAGATAGATAGATAGATAGACAGACGGACAGATAGACAGAGGGACAGACAGGTAGATAGGTAGACAGAGGGACAGACAGACAGATAGATAAACAGACAGAAGACAGACAGACAGACAGACAGATAGATAGATAGATAGATAGATAGATAGATAGATAGATAGATAGATAGATAGATAGATAGATAGATAGATAGACAGAAAGACAGAGGGACAGACAGACAGATAGATAGACAGAGGGACAGACAGACAGATAGATAAACAGACAGAAGACAGACAGACAGACAGAGATAGATAGATAGATAGATAGACAGACAGACAGACAGACAGACAGATAGATAGATAGATAGATAGATAGATAGATAGATAGATAGATAGATAGATAGATAGATAGATAGATAGATAGATAGATAGATAGATAGTGTACCAATTCATCAATTTAAAAAAAAATTGAACGCCTGCAATCTATTAGTACGGTACAGTTACCATTTGAAGGTGGAAGAGATCTAAACAATATATATATATATAAATATATATGTTAATGCATTTTTGATAGAATGGTTGACTGGACGAATGTTTCTCAAGTACTTTCACAAAAAGCTGCTGCCATACATTGTGTTTGTTATACAACGCGTGGAGATGGTTCATGTCAGACACACTCACAAACCGTTGTTGTGCTCAACATTTAGTTCAGCATGACTATATCAGCAGTGGTGAGTGCTGTATCTCACGGAAATAACAGTCAAACAGACAAGATAAAACACACAAAGCTTTTTATTTTATTTTCAGCTGACACAATTCCATTAGGAAGATTAGTTTGGTGATGGCTGTTTGGGAAAAGGGGGGGGGGGGTGTGAGTGGATGAATTACAACACGGTGATATGACGTCATCAAGTGCTGAGTGAACTCGGTAGCGTGATTCATGTAATGTTTACATAATTATAGATGGTAGCTCTGTATGGCCCGGGGTAGTACCTGTGTAGGACCGGGTAGCTCTGGACAGCCCTAGCACTAAGTAGCACTAGATAGCCCTGGAGGGTCATGGCTCTGTGCAGCACCGGGAGAGTCCTAGCTCTGTGTAGCCCCACATAATCCTGTATAGCTCGAGCGCTTTGCTTAACCTTTTTTTTCCCACGATAAAACATGAGGAAAGATATATTGTTCCATACGTCAAATAAAGTAACCAGGTGTTAATACATGTCTAACTGTCTAGAGCAGGGGTGGTCAAACTACGGCCAACTACGGTCAGTTTGGCTGTTTGATTTGTTCGCCCCCGACGCCCAGCTCTAAAGCAAGGAGTCATCAGTACCTTCTGTTTAATAAATACATTCTATTTACTTCTCGTGGCCCACGTTCTTCTATTCAATTTATAATACATTGTGGCTCACGATGCAAAAAAGTTACCTACCTACATCCCTGCTGTAGAGTGTAAATGCTTAGAAGAGTAATACATGTAATTAATTATCATTAGTCTGGGCTTTTTCTTTTTATTTTTTTGTCACACAAACAGTAAACTTTTCAAGTCGAGAGTTCTTATTGTAAAGACATATTTCTAAATTTCTTCATCGCAACCAGTGTTGTTATTGACTGTAAACAAAAGTCATTGAATTTGCATAGGGTCCAAACAACTACGCTATGATGAATTATAAATCAAGTTTCACTCGATGCGGTAACACAAGACATTCGTACATAAAATTCTATATGGAACATAAAATAAAGAATCGGAAAACTTGTGTTTATGTCTTTAGGAATAAATGTCTAGTGAGACAATCATCTCTTGTCGTGTCGCATGGAGCCACCAAATATGAATTTATGATCAGGTGGAACTGCCAACCTATTTTTATGTGAGTGTATGTGTTGTATTTATTTATACGTGTGCATACTACTGATACGTACTTGTGCGTGAGTATTATAATCGTATGTTAATTAGTCATCTATTTATGTATGCCTGTGCATGTTATTCAACTGGGCTTTAGCCCAAAACTGCCAGTCGGGTAGATAAAGTGTATAATTAATATGTTTCTGTAGTCACTGCGTATGCGTATAAGGGAATTGTGAGGTTACCTCAACGCTCAGCCGTTTTTTAATTCCCGAACTAAAGTCAGGTTCCCATTTAAAGCTGGGTGGACTTGGGATGGACTTAAAACCAACTTTCATCAGGACCTGGACCAATATTCCCATGGTTCTCACCATGCATCGAACCCGGTACTCTAAGGTCGATAGTCGCGCGCTAATACACTATTAAAAACGAAAATAGACCATTAGGCGGCATTTTTATAAATCATAGAACAGGATATTTTTAAATGTTCATGTACCATCTCGGCTATATATACTGTGGTAAATAAACCATCCTTCCTTCTTCCTTGGCTCATGAGCCCATTGAGGGCCTTGGTGCTCGCCACATGTTTCACTTCCTCCACTTCTTTTTCCGATCCAGGTCTTCTCTCCACTATCACCTCCATATATTTGGTGTCTTTCTCCATTTCTCCAACGATCATATTTATCATTTTAGGCTCTTTCTCATTAGGTGTTATCTTATAACGTTTTTTGACCTCGTTGTTTTCTTTCAATCGTTCGGCGTGGGCTTCCATCTGCTCAGACTCAGCATTCATTTCTGACTTCATTGTTATATTGGTATTTTAAATAGTTCTGTACGAAGTCCCAATTTGTTCTAGTTCATCATGTTATATTGTTGTCCTTATCAACAGATATATTTTCCTAAAAATATTGCTTTCCAGGTGTTTAGCATATTTTCTGCCATATTGATGGCTCCGGGGGCTGCTACCATATAGCATTATTAATCGATCGCTGGTCTTGTATATGGTTTTTTTGACTTTTCTTGATGACTCGTCCTGCTTTTCGGCAGATTGTGCAGGCAGAATATTCTGTTCCTACTTCATTTTTCCCCGGTTTGATCTTGCACTTATTAGCATCGTTTTTTCTCACTTGTAGAAGTTGATCCAGAGTTTGTGCTGCTACTTTTCAAATGTCAATCACCGATTTGAAAATTTTCTTGCTTCTTTTTCATTCTCGGTAAAATTGGTACATATTGAGCCTTTTGTCTTCTATTATCTATAAACCGCTTGAGCATCACATCAATTAATGCATGTTGCATCTCTTGCTGTTATTTTCCCATCAATGTTATGTCATCAGTATGTGGTAAGGTATTGATGGGATCTGTAATACGTTCCAAATTAAATATAATCTGTTTTTTCACTTATGTAGTAAGGGGGTAGTCTTCGCATGTCCAACGGTACAAGAACTCATGACTCTTTCAAGTTAAGTTGAAAAGTATGCACGAAAGGAGTTCTTTGGACGTAAGTCCTTAATTTATCAGAATTCCTCTTGAGCTTGGGCCAAGATTTCTAACTTTGGTATTGGGTTGCTGAATGTCGCGCTGTACGAATTTAATGAGCTTCGTTGTGGGGATGCACAACTCCTCCAATGGTTTTATGCAGATAATTACTATTGATGTCACAGAAAATACCTGAAATCATGTGAAGCTTGATGGGATAATACAAAATCAATCAAAGTATAC